>VDFB02358584.1:0-29301 GCA_007258455.2 Sequoia sempervirens
GTGTGAAAGTGAATCTGACGAACCCTAATGGGTGACCTAGTGCGGCCCTCGAGGGCTCATAGATTGATGGCCTTGTCTACGTTATACACGCAGAGACCTTGTAGTTCGACACAACCAATGACCTTGTCATATAGACATATGGATTGACTCATGACTTTATACAGAAAAACCTAAACGGACTGACCTAATGCCTCGGGGGCACATCGGCAGATGGCCTTGCCTACGTCCAATCGCAGAGGCAACGTAGTTCGACAAACGACAAAGATTGACAAGTGCGACTGACTCTGACTCTGTTTTTTGGATTTTTTGAAATGTTTTGATTTTTTTTGTCTTTTTGAAGTTTTTTGATGTTTTTGTGTTTTCTCAGGTCATTTTGCGATGTTTTTGGATTTTTCTATGGTTTTATGTCTTCAACATAGCAAATGTAAGAACCAATATGACACAGGTCAAGTGTCTGCCCCCAATCGAGTATATAAGACCAATTGATTATGAATAGGGTAAAACGGGGGATATGAAATGCACTCGATGTCAATCATTTCAGGTTATGGGAAAGACTACCACTTATTATGAATGGTTTATACGAGCGATGGATACGAAAGATAAGGGATATGTACAGGGATAGGTAGTATGTACAGGGATAAGGACTATATATAATGATAGGGACTATGTACAAGGATAAGGATTATGTACAGGGTAGATTAGAATAATAGTAGACAAAGGAGCATAGTTGAGTACACATGGCGCCTGTTTGCTAGGTTTTCACCATGGTACCTATCCAAAGCACCACCGAAGTGGTTTTCACTATTGGATGAATGATTTGTCTTTACTATTTTCCAGATTATCTATTTTTTTTTTAATTTACCAAGGCCTTTGTTTAGAGTTTCACCTAGATACTTGAATTTTTGTGATTTTCTAATTTTTTTGTATTTTGCTATAATTAAGACAAAGGCTCCCAAAAGCTATGCGTAGAACTTCTTCAGATGCATACTATTGATTGGTGAGGACAATGGTTCCCCTTCAGGAGTAGAGAGTTGGTACGCTCCTGATCCAAAAGCTTCTGTGACAATATAAGGTCCTAACCAATTAGGTTCAAACTTTCCTGGTTTGTCTCTTTCTGCTTGATTCTTTGGGTTTTCCATTAAAACCAGGTCACCAATGTCAAAGTTTCTGTTCAAGACCCTCCTGTTATAGCTACGACAAAGATGATTCTAGTATGATTGAAGATGGTCTAGTGCCTTCTGTCTTCGCTCATCTAAAAATTCTAGCTCATGGAGTCTCGACACTCGGTACTCTTCATCATCAATGTGGCCTTTTAGGGATACCCTTAGGGAAGGAATCTCGACCTCAATAGGCAAAATGGCTTCAGACCCAAAGACAAGTGAATATGGGGTAGCACCAGTGGGAGTACGGATACTTGTACGATAAGCCCATAAGGCAAGGTTAAGCTGTAAATGCCAGTCACGAACAACATCATTGACAGTCTTCTTGAGAATTCTAATAATGGTCTTGTTAGATGCCTCCGCTTGGCCGTTACCTTGTGGGTAGTATGGAGTGGAAAAGTGATGTTGGATATGAAATTCATCACACAAGTGACGAACTTCTTGGTTCTTAAATGGGTGACCATTATCGGTGATTATGGACTGAGGGACACCATATCGACATATGATATAGTTCAGGATAAATCTAGAAATCTGTGTGCCGGTAATGTATGTCATAGGAATGGCTTCAATCCACTTTGTAAAGTACTCAGTGGCAGTGATAATGAACTTGTGTCCATTAGATGATGTGGGGTGGATCTTACCTATGAGGTCGAGTCCCCATTGGGAAAAGGGCCATGGTGGCGTGGGGTGAAGCTCTGTCTTTGAGGCATATCAAATCTCCATGAACTGGCATTGGCGGCATTTTGTTACAAAGACATATGAGTCTTTTTTTCCATAGTAGGCCAATAATAGCGAGTCTCACTTAATCTTCTTAAGCTAGGTAGGACGCTAGAATGGGAACCATATACCTCATGCACCGCATAAAGGTTGCTTGTGCCGATGAGAGAATCAAGACATCTCGATGAGGTATTATTATAAAGGCACCGCGTCTATATAAGTGTCTCCGACGATGGTGTATTTGGCTAACTTGCGGAGGAATGTTCTACGTTGGTTATTTGATAGGCCAGTGTGTATGACTTCGGCATGAAGGTAATCATAGATTTCTTTGTACCATGGGGAATCGGGACCAATGATGTCACACACCATTTGAGAATCTGGGATATCGTAGGCTGGGACCAAAAGTTGTTCCACCAAGACCTCAAACTTAGGCACGTTGTTAGGAATTTCAAGAAGTGATGCAATTGTATCCATAAGCGTCCTGGCTGCCTTGTTTACAAAACACGAAATTATTTGATGAAATTTGACTTTGTCAAAATTACTCTTTAAAACTCGACCATGCGCGGCAGCCCATGGAGTAAACTACTCATCCTTAGTCCTCATAATGTGTTTACTGTCGATTTTACTAGTTGAGAATCGCCATATGCACGTAGGTTCTTGATTTTCCTTAGTATAAATGGCTTTTGTCACCTAAAGCTTCATGATACATTATTACATGTTGTTAGTGCATGGAAATGCAATCTGAATGACTTAGGGGGATGGAATCACTTACAGTGGTGTGATAAACAATACCAATACTGAACCATGATTTGTATGTGAGCCATCAAATCTGGACATGTTATGTTTGTGTCAAATGTGAATATGAACTCATCAGGAAAGTCTGCAACTAATGGGTGATCTGCCTGTATGGGTGCGTCAGCTAACTGATCAGCAATGACCTGTCCTTTAATAGCCTTTCTCTCTACATATTGGATATCATACTCACTAAGTATCATAACCCATTTGGCTAGTCGCCCTGTTAATGTTGTTTTGCTTAGAAGATATTTCAAAGGATTTATTTTGGCAATCAACATTGTTTAATGGTTTAGCATGTAGTGCCTCAGTTTTTGGGTAGAAAATACTACTGCAAGACAGGCGCGTTCAATGTTACTATAGTTGAGCTCATAACCAACCAAAGTCCAACTGATATAATAGACTGCCCTTTCATGACCTTCATCGTCATTTTGTGTAAGCAATGCTCTGAGTGATGAATGGGTTGCTGTAATATAAAGAATCAACGGTCTTCCTTCAACAGGTGGCATTAAGACAGGTGGTGTGAGTAAATATTCTTTAATCAGTTGAAAAGCCTCTTCACACCTAGGTGTCCATGCAAAGGGTACTCCTTTCTTAAGTAGATGTTGAAAAGGATGTGTCTTGTCTGCTAGCTGCACTATAAATCTTCTGATAGATTGCAACCTTCCCTATAATGTCCTTAGTTGACTAAGATTGTTGGGTGGTGGCATGTCCATGATTGCTTTCACCTTAGTAGGATCTACTTCAATGCCTCGTCTAGAAATGATATAACCTAACAACTTTCCTGACTTGACTCCAAACACACATTTCTTTGGATTGAGTCTCACATTATACTTCTCCAACCTCTGAAATATCTTGTTTAAAACCTGTAAATGTTCTGCCCTTGTCTTGGATTTTACAATAAGGTCATCGACATAATCCTCCATACAAGTATGCACTAGATCATGAAAGATAGTAGTCATAGCTGCCCGATAGGTTTATCTGCATTCTTGAGTCAAAGGGCATAACATTCCAGCAATCGTTCCCAAGGACAAGTAGAGAAGTACGTCTTAGGTTGATCTTAGGTTACGAATTTGATACAGTTATATCCTGAAAATCCATCCATAAGGGACATCTCATATCCTGCTGTCATGTCAACTATCATGTCTATATTAGGCAAAGGGAAATCATCTTTAGGACAAGCTTTGTTGATATCTCTAAAATCAGTGCAGATGAGGATGCCCCTAGTTGGTTTAGTGACTGGTACAAGGTTGGAGATCCAATCGGCATAGTCGATTGATCTTATAAAACCGACATCTAACAATTTCTTGAGTTCTGCCTTGACTAATAAAGCAATTTGTGGATGCATTTTTCTCAACTTCTGTTTTACTGGTTTGGCACCTGGTTGTAAAGGAAAGTGATGCAGAACAAGTTCAGGATCTAACCCAGGCATGTCAGCATATGACCAAGCAAAATTTATCTGTCTCTGTTTAAAGAAGTCGTGGAACTCTGATTTCTCTTGTGTTGTCAATGATGCTGCCAAATAAATCAATCGAGGATTCTCTTTTGTGCCTATGTTGACTTCTACTGATTCTTCAACGAGCATGGGTGAATTTTCCTGTGCAATGGGGAGAATGTTCAAACCTCCATCCTTAGGTGCCTCAGAAAGGTTTTCACCTTCAGATGCGTCCTTTCTTTTTACTTTTTCATTGTCTAAAGGTGCCTTTCAGTTTTCACCTAGAGACTCATCTTTTTTATTTTGTTTATTCTTTTTCTCATTTTTGCGACTGGAGGGTTGAACAGATTCCCCAAAATATGCTTTATTGTCCAAGTCAATGGTAAAACCAACTTTATGATCTCCATTAGGTATTCCTTCTTGTAATCCCAGGAACTCAACAATTGCTTTGTCGTTCTCAAAAATGTCTAAGACGGGTGTATCTTGTTGATCCCAATCTATGAGTTGGGGATAAACTAAGGGCATGTCATCGTCGGAGTTATCAAAGTCTAATGGGGTCAAGGTAAAGATTGAATTATTCATGTGATTACAAAAATCTTGTACCAGGTCCATTTTGCTCTGGGGTTTGGGTCGAGGTAGATGAATAGGTGGGCCTAATGCCAAGGTTTGACTATCGGAAATAGGTGGCTTAGGTTGCCAAGAGGTAGGATCAAGTGATTCCCAATATAGTGTTTAAACCATTCCTCTTTTTTCATTTTCTTTGGTGGACAGGAATTTAAAGGATTTGGTGAGGAACTTAACATCAAGTCAAGTTCTCCAAATAATTTGTCAAGGTCCATGGAAGAAGTAGAGGATAAGGAATCCCACTCATAATCGTTAGAATCGGGGGAGTCTCGATGATATTGGTCTACTGGTTCGTGAGATGTCTTAATATCTTCTGAAGCACGTACTTCCTCAAGTAAGGGTAATGGAGTACTAGGAATGCCAATCTGAATCGGTTGAAACCCTAGCCCTACTCCTTTTGGCCACTGAGAAACAAGTATTGGTTCAATTCTGCCATCTTGGTTTAAACCTAAACCACTTTGTCCATCATATCCTTTGCTTTGCATGATTTTGAAACCCTTTCCATATAGATTTGTAGGAATATGAGCAAGTAAAAGGGGTTTGTGATTATCTTCCTTATACAACCAGGGAGTGACATCTTCTGCATCTACAACTTCTTTGCTTAATTCACCCCATTTAGTGAAAATTGTTGTGGGGGGAACATGTATAGTGATCATAGATTGTCCCCTACCTGTTATAGGTAAACCATATGACTTAGGAGGAACCAAATGGCTAACACAATAAGAAGTCTTCATGTAATACTCTCCACAACCCTTGTCTTGGATCTCGACCCTAGGAGTGGTAGGAAGTGAGGGTGAAACAGATGTTCGAGTGAGTGTGGATGGGTCAACATAAGAAGATGGATTAGATGGTGAGGCCTCTTGGTTAACTGGCACTTGACATTGAGGGATCTCCTTTAGATTGGTGCAATACTGGAAAGGATCGGGATCACCATCTATAGTTATTTTGGTGCCATTGTAAGGGAATTTAAGACACTGATGATATGTGGAAGGGACCGCCTTCATGGCATGAATCCATGGTCTACCTTGCAAGGTTATAAGGGAGGGTGAGATCCAAGACCTGGAACTTTGTCTCCATTACTGCAGGACCAATTCTGATAGGAAGTGTTACCACCCCCTTTGATTTTCGTTCTTCATCATCATAAGCCTTAATGACAATACTCTTAGTGGTGTCTACGCATGCTTCTGAGATACCTAATGCCTTAATTAGTTTTAAAGTGCATAGATTTAACCCTGCTCCTCCGTCTACTAAAACTCGTCTAACTTTGGTGTCATCAACAAGGACTTCTAGATGTAAAGGGTCATTGTGATTCGTCTTGTCCGTGGCATAGTCTTGTTCAGAAAATGTGGCATGATGATTATTGGTCAAGTAGCCCACCATTTCCTGGAAATGATTGACATCAAGGTCATTAGGGACCGTGGTGTTCTGTAAAGCCTTATCAAGGATAGACTGATGCTCTGGGGAAATGCGCAACAATTCCAAGATTGAGATTTGGGCTGAGGTCTTCCCTAATTGGTCAAGTAGGTTATATTGTAACTTGGAAGGTTGAGGTGTTTGCTGTGACGGAGGGCCTGGGATAGTAAACTTAGTACGACGAGTATTGACTGCACACTCAAGATTAGCATTGATAGTAATGGTATTGATGTTTTGATCAGCGGCGCGAAGGCAATGAATGATTTTGCCGCTATCATAATCATGTTTGATACTCGCATAATTGGCTGACATATTGGTCTTAGTACTCGAACTGGGGATAGTTCCTTTCCCATGGTCATGTAGTGGGTCTGAAAAGACTTGATGATCAGTGTTGGATGTCTTTTGTTTTTGTCCACTAACCTCAATAATTCTCCTGTCAACAAGATCCTGTATGATATTCTTCAGTTGTCGACAGTTTTGTAGGTTATGTCCCTTAGTCCTATGATAATCACAAAAGGCATTGTCATCCCACCAAGCTGGTTTAAACTGTCCTGGATCATATTGTCTTGGTTCCTGCAGCTGTATGAGGTTGTGTTGTAACAGTTGTTTGAACACTGACTCAATGGGTTCCCCTAAGGGAGTGAACTCACGTTTTTGAAATCTCCTTGGTTGTGGACGTTGAGTATTTGAGACCATGTTAGGAGGTTGATTGACAACATTAAGCATGTTGGCAAAAGTATGAGGTCCTTGTAATGTGAGGAGGGGTCTTGCTTGTAGTGTTTTAGCATCAACCACCCCATCATTGGTGACATTTTTGTTGCGAGACTAGAATCTGTTTTTGTCAGTGGGGGTGTTTTGTACGATTGGGTTTCTATTGGATGTTGTCATTTTGATTTCACCCTTTTCAATAAGATCCTTCTCTATTATCACCCCTTTTTCCACTAGTTCTGAAAAAGATATGCAACAATGTACCCTTAAGTTACTCCTGAGTTTTGGATGAAGGTTTTCTTGAAACATTGTAACCTTTTTTTTTTCAGGTATTTCAACAGGACACCTACTAGCAATAGTTCTCCATCTCTGGAAGAAAGCAATGAATGTTTCACCTTCATCTTGCGTTGTGTGGCACAAGGTTGCTATATTTATCTTGTGGTCAATGTTGAAGGAGAATTGCTCCACAAATTTCTCAACTAGTTCACCCCAAGATCTAATGCAGAATCTAGCCGAAACCACTCTAGTGCAATTCCTACAAGACTTCTTGGAAATAGCCTCATAAGATACATGGGGTCATAGCGACATCTATGCATATGGTAGAAAATTCCAGATATGTTCTACTGGATTGCGTTTGCCATTGTACTTAGGAAGATTAGTATGACATATCCGTGAGGAAAGGTGTCATGTACAATGATCTATCGAAGGAATGGGCATATGTCCTTTGTTGAAAATGATTTCTTAGTTGACTTTGACATGTTATCCATTTGTGTTTGTCGTGCATTTGTGTTTGTAGGACATCAACTTGGGTCAAAGATGTGCTAGGAGGATTATGCGGATCCATGTATGTATTCTAAAATCCAAAGTCTCGTGATGGGTTTTGATTGAACGTTGCATCTGAGGTGGATTTGGATTCAGAATGTTGGTAAATGTATTCTGGTCTGGTATCTGCATAAATTGGTGTTGACCTGGGTTCTGTGTAAATGGATTCTGAGCACCACTCTGTGAAAAGGGATTCTGATTCAGAATCGATGTGAATTGGTTTTGACTTGGAATCTGTGTGGACAGATTCTGACTACCAATCTGTGAAAAAGGGTTCTGATTCGGAATCGACATAAATTGGTTTTGACTTGGAATCTGCGTGGATGGATTCTGACTACCAATCTGTGAAAAAGGGTTCTGATTCGGAATCGATGTAAGTGGATTCTGACTGCTAGTCTGGAAGAGTGGATTTTGATTGCCATATTGGAAGGAGGGAATGCCCCCTGTTTGTGTAATCCTTGGTATAGTACTAGTGATTTGAGCACTAGGTATGGCCATCGACTATGGTAAGGTACCCATGATACTAGCAGTAGGTATGGTTGTTGATTGTGTACTTGTGACACCGACATATGAGGTATGGGCTGAGGTTTTAGGTCTTTTACTCCCAATAAGAGGACCAGTGGGAGTGGATGATGATGCCCCTGTAGTGAAATTAAATCCCGATGTCATGCTAGATGTACCAAATGGGGACTTATGGACTGTTGTACTCTGTGTAGACGTGCTAGACGACATAGTCATGCTGACCTGAGGTATAGTAGTACTAGCAGTCGTGGTATTTGTCCCTTGTGTAGGTTGAGTTTGTAAGGTGCTAATGTCAAATCCTGGAGGTAAGGTAGCACCTTCAGCTAGCAATTTGCCTAAAAACCATTGATGATCATTTGCTAGGTACTCATCTACAAAAGAGGCAAACTCAGGGTCCTATGCGGCAGCCTCTATGTCTTCTACTGCAATATGTCCTTGAGTGTTTCTAGTGGTGAATTTGTCTAATAGAGTCTTATGAGGTCTTGAAGAAAATGGATTGATGAACTCGTTTGGGTTTGACATGTTTTCTCTCTCTCTTCTCTTAGACCTAGTTTCAACCATGTAAGACAAGCTCAATATGCGGGATATGCAAGACTATATCTACAAACTGTATGACTCTAGTCTATGTTTTTGGGATTTTCGTATGCAAATAATGAATGTCCTAGGATGACACTAGTCTAGACTCTAAAGATGCAAAGTCTAAGCAAGACCCTAAAGTGATCAATTCTATAAACCCAAGATGAAGGGACCAACTGCCTAAAGTCAAACCAAGGTGTCAATTTAGTTAAGTCAAGGAACCAATGTAGGACGAGGATAAAAGACAAGTTGAGTTTCCTAACTAGACTGATGAGCTAGGATGACTCTCTGTAGGACAAAGTATAAGATGATAGGACTAGGTTCAATGACAAATTTTGTTGACACTATGACCTTTTTAGAGTGTAGATGGTAAATCAATCCTAAAGTCTGTAAAGGTGACCTTTCTAGAAGTCTAATGCAAAGGTGATATGTACCCTAAGATGAAGCTAAACTCTAACTAAAGACAACTATGGTAACGACTAAATGAACCTAAAGGATGCAAAATTGAGCAAATCGTTTAAGGTTTTTGTTTCAAAGACTATTTGTGTGAAGACAACTGAAACTAGTATAACCGTGTTGATTGGACAGTGACTGTGAATTCTGGTTTTCTGATAATCAGATAGATGCGTCTCAGGATTTAACAGATGCGGTTCAAGTTTAACAGTTGCGGTCTAAACTGACAGATGCGACTCAAAATTACTAGATGCGACTCTAACTGACACATGCGACTCAGAATATAATGCATGCGGTTTTTCCAAAGCAAATGCGAGCCAAACTGACAGATGCGACTCAATATTAACAGATGCGACTGACAATGACATATGCGACTCTAAATTTAACAGATGCGACTCTAAAAATCAGATGCGAGTTTCTGGTGAACAGTTGCGACTCTCTGTGAATTTTCAGTGACTTGAAATTTAAACTGACTCTATTTTCTGTGATCAAATTCTGACAATCAAAGACAATCGTAAGACAAAGTGTTTTCAGTTTCGATTTTGGACTCAAAGAATGTTTAAAGTGATAACATACAAGTACATCCTAATAGGCCAAAGGCCTAGGGTTTGTATACTTGGTATAGCCCACCTATTATACCCCAAATTGGTGATGAACACCTTTCCTTCTCGAGAGCGGATAGCTTAGGAATTTGGTGGCATTGGCTCCCCTCCACGGCTCATTAACGTCTTTCGAGCACACCAATTCTGAATTCTTTGGGTAATGACCTCCCAAGAACTGCTATCTCTACTCAAGGGGATCAGTAGTGAGTATCTTCAGGCATGATACTGTACCCTACACTAATACCAAGCAACGACCACAAATAGGTTGGTTTCTACAACAAAGGGTATTTAATTTGGGCATTTCGTTCGTGGGGTGTGATCCATATGGCACGAGTCCCCTTTCAGATCCATCTCATCGAAACCACACTCGTGATTCTTGGGGTTTCCCCAAGAACCCACTTTTATATACCGGCTAGAAGTCCCTCGGGTTCAGGGTGCTACCGGTCTGAGTTGTCCTGGGGTGAGTACTTTTTCCCACCAAAACAGGCCCAGGTTCTAGAGTTGGTAACCATTTCTCTTACACCCAGGATCGCACGGATGCGCAAGGGGAGAGGATACTTCGATATACCAAGTCGTAAGGGTAACTAGACTTGTGCTTTCGCACCAAACACATTAGACACTTGTTAATTTTAACCAAACGAAAGATTTGCTACGCTACCAAACAATCTGTTTCAAAACTAGGGTCTTTGACAAGCGTCCTGTAGAAGATCTCATTAGTAATTTTCAATATTGTCTTCATCAATCGTCCTGCAAAAGCTTGTTAACTCCAAATGGCCACATGCTGAAAATCAAATATCAGTAACACGAAAATCAATTGAAAATTCTAGATTGTCGAAAGCAGAAATAAAATTTTACCAGTCAATTGCGTCGCTTCGTTACCAGTCAAATGCGTCATTTTTGTTTCAGTTGCGGCTTGGGAAATCAATTGCGGTTCAGGAATTGTCAAATGCGTCGTTTCGTACGAAAAATCTGCAAAAACCAAAATTAAAAGATCTACGGATTCGCGAAGATGGTGTCTTCACGTCGGGTTCACCAAATGTAACGCCAAATAAAAGCTTTGCACAATAGACAACAAAGAAGATCATTAGAAGCACACATGCATACAATACTAAAATCTAAAATGCAAATTCATTCGTTAAGCAACAAAGAACATGGGAAAGTAAAAACGTAATTAAAACTAGAACAATCTCACCAATTTTCAAACGCATTTCCATGATTCATCTCGATTGCCCTTCTCCATTTTGCTTGTGTAGTATAATTGCCCTCAGATTTTCAAGTTCGTGCAAGTATAGTCTAAGATAGTGATTAGCAAAATATCGAAGATTCAAGACAAAGTGCTCTCAAAAAGTTATAAAATTCGTGAGAGATTGGAATGAAGAATGACAAATCAATCTATAGAAAATTGATTATACGAACGACAGGCCAAGATCGAAAGATCAACGGATGGTTGAGATTGACTGATTAGACATGCATTCTGATAACTGATAGTGATGACATGAGTGATTCGAATTAGAAATAGAATTAAAGATTAAATAAATGATTTAATCTTTAGTTCGGCATTCGAAAACATAAGAAATATCTTTGCATGACAAAGATGAAGATTGATTATAATGACTCTCTGTTTGAATGCACGCACAACATTTAATTAATTAAATAAGAATATTTAATTAATCCGCATGTACACGCAATTGAGTTAGAACTGACGATTGACTGACTTGACGAAGAGATTACCGAGACACCACTTAGACATTAAATCAAAGATTAACTGAATGATTAAAATAGATGTCGAGTCGAGTAAAAGTGAATACTTAGATAACTCACATAATTATCTAAAATATAGAGGAATGTGTTAAAATAGAATTAATGAATTAAATAATTCATTTAATTCAAGACTCAATATTCGAAGAATAATTAAATAAATAAGATTTATTTAATTAAATGATGAAGGGATTTTAAATGAATAATTAAATAAATAATGAATTTATTTAATTATAGTTGAAATATGATAAAGAGTAAATTAAATAAGAATTTATTTAATTTGACAAGACAGATAAGATTAATTAGTAACATAATTAAATAAAAAGCGTTTATTTAATTAATCAGATAGAATAAAGAAAAATGTAAATTAATTAAATAATTAAGATTATTTAATTAATAGAAGAAATAAAAGAAGATGAATTAATTAAATAATTAAGAATATTTAATCAATAGAAGAAATGAAGACTATAGAGAATAATTAAATAATTGACATTATTTAATCATGACCATGAAGAATACGAATTATGAAGAATATGGAAGTCACAGGCCTAAACCAAATTTCAGTGTCTACATCTACAACAATAAGGTTTTTCAGAGAGGTAGTGCAGATAGAAATATATACATAAAATTAGAAGAAGATCAATTGTTGATTGTTTTTGTTTATGTAGATGCATTCTTTGGCAGAAGCAGTGATACCATGTGTAAGGAGTTCTGGGATGCAATGCAAAATGTGTTTGAAATTTTAATGCTTGGTGAACTATCTTTCTTGGTTTACATATTTCTCAGTCAGGCAAAGGCATATTCTTTTGTCAAAAAAATTATATAAAATAAATGTTAAGGAAGTTCAAGATGGATGAATGCAAATCAGTACCAGGTGTAAACTGAGTAAAGATGATGAATCTACTCCGATAGACTAGACCTTGTATAGATTCATGATTGGTAGTTTGTTGTATATAACTACATATAGACTAGATATAATGTAGGCAATTGGGATTATAGCTATATTTTAGGCAACACCTAAGGAAAATCATGTCAACGAAATAAAGAGGATATTTAGATATTTGAAGGCCAAATAGATTTTGGTTTATGGTATCCTAAGTGTGAAAACTTTACTTTGATTGCATATACCTATGTAGATTGGGAAGGAAGCATATATGATCAATAGAGTACAAGTGGTGGAGCTTTCTTTCTTGGTAACAATCTTGCATCCTAGCTAAGCAAGAAGCAATATTAGGTATTCTTATCTATAGTAGAGGTAAATTATATTGTAGAAACTTCATGTTGCACTGAGATATTGTAGATGAAGAAAAAATTGAAGGAGATGATAGAATTTGATAAACCCATTCCCATTAAGTATCCTTATCTACAATAGAGGCATAGTATATTGTACCAACTTCATGTTGCACTGAGATATTGTAGATGAAGAAAAATTTGAAGGAGATGATGATAGAATTTGATAAACCCATATTACCATTCTTTGTGACAATACTAGTGTTATAAAAATTTCAAAGAATCTAGTTATGCTCTCAATGAAAAGTCATATTGCAATTAAGAATCATTTTCTGAGAGAGAAGGTTGCAGACAAAGAGGTAAAGTTGGATTATGTTGAGACTAAGGAGCAAGTAGCAGAATTTTCAAAAAACCACTTCCTAAGGAGATTTTTGAGTATATCTAGTAGCAGTTGAGAATTTTTGCTACCTCCTCTTGAATCAAGAGGAAAGTACAAGTTGAGGGAGAGTGTTAAATCCCTATCACAAGAAGGCCTAGTGGTCTTATGGAGTGTTTCAATGTTAGAAACACCCAGAGATTGAGAGGGAGGGGGTGCATTAGCCTTTTCAAAAACTTAAACCCTTAAAACCTTAAACTCTTCAACAAAACTCAAATTCACACTTTCAAAAATATCAACAATACTTAATCAAATCACCAAAAATAAAAAAATAAGACAATGAACACACATGCACAAGATAACACTAGATTTATATGAAAAACCTAATGAGGAAAAAACCATGGTGAGAGTTAACTCAATATAAGAATCTCATTTCTTACAAAAGTTGCAATAAGGCTCACTGCCAAGGACTTGCAGGCTAAGGCACACTACCTTATGACAAGATATAGAGACGAATTGCAAGATGAAGCACACAAATTTAGGGAAAGATACAAGGACCTGATGAAACTCATTATCTCAGAGCAGGATCCATAAAGATATAGAAAATTATAACATATGTCAACAATAAACTTTGTTGACTAAGGCATTAAAGTACATGTGATCAATCTTCCACACATTTTCACACTTCTCTGCTTGATATTCAATTCATGCCACACACACATTCTTGCAACATATGTGATCTTCCATTTATATTCTATGTACAAGATCTCAAAACATCAATTAGGTCGACCAAAATAGAATATAAACATTAATTCTAGTAAGTTATCCACAAAACATCAATGTGGTACAAAGCGGTCCTATCCAAGAGATAAAGATGACTAAAATAGCTTATTGCATATTCAAATGTGATCCAAAACACCACAAATTCTAGCACACACCATCCCAAGTTGGCAGCAAGGACACATACAGATAAAATGTGTAGCTCATTACCAGTTGGCCCAAAAACACAACTCTCAAATGAATTTGCTCAATGTGGATCACAAAAAGATAGGGAAAGACCCAAACATATTGTTGGTTATTTTTTACAATGTAACCAGGTTGGTCTTCTAATCTACCTATGGAATTGCCAATCCCAATCAAGGGCAACTCGAAGGACCTAGACCAATTGACTAGGACTTTAAAAAGCCTCCTACACTTTGGGCTCTGCAAGACCCGGGAGGGTAATCCCTTAATGTGTTTACAACCTCTACACCATTATCATAAACAACATTAATAATAACAAATAATCTCACTTAATAGCTCAACATGATAGGATAATATTGGATAGAATTAGCTATTCCTCGACAATATCAACTATCTGGAGCATGAGATGACCAAACACAATCCATAGTATGAGATAGTCATTGATTTGCAATTTGTAGCAAGCTCTAGGAAAAGACAAACAAATACTGAACTACACGAATAAGTACAACTTAGATCAATGCCATATATCCATTGCAAGAGTCAAATTCATAAGCATCTAGAGGTTTATGATAGATTTAATACATGACATATAAGATCCCTGACAATATTGCATTACAACTTCATCAGTATGCATCATAACCCAATATTACTTATCAAATCCTTATACAAAATATATCCGCCTATAATCCTATTCAAACATTTTAATTAATTCCTTGAATTAAAGATAAAATAGAATCATACACACCACAACAGTGAAATGGATAAAACAACCCTTAGTTATTTCATTCAAAGTTCAGATATGCATGTACAATGGAGAGACATGAGCTTGAATTTATCATTTCAACTCAAATGATAGTACTGTCATACAACATTAAATCCCAATGAATTCAAAACATATTACAGAATGACTCAAAACCTAGATTGCATTTCCCTCTAAAACCATCAGACTTTACAATTTGCTCTGCAACTTCACCTAGACTTGACAAAAATTATCTAACTTGCTAACCTGTACTTCTGGCCTTGAACTCCTTTTTATAGAGAATGAAGGAGTGAACAAGCATCGGGCCAGAAAATACACATGTCACTAGCCAATTGGAGCACCTGGTGATATTCCAAAAAATGTTACAACAACCATCAACTTGGAGAATATTCTTGTTCATCATATCGGCTGAGAAAAGTTGATGCAACAACAAAAACCACAAGAAACCTGCGCTGAGAATTCCATCAATGCAAAACTGGAACCGTTGTAACCGCAACATTTGATATTCCACTTGTTAGTAGTCCATTCTTTTTACTCTTCCTTAGTCAAATACTTAGTTACCCATTTCTGGTATTCTTCATCAGTCGGCCAGTCAAAATTAATTACCTCATTCACCTTGGCATTATAAGGTGTGTATTTTACTGCTACTTGATTTGCATCCCTTTCAAAAGATTCCAAAAATGAGCTAGTACTAATGATTTTATCCATACATCTCACCAAAAAATCATATTCAGAGTCATCACAAATTGAATTAATTTGATCATTGATGACCTCATTTGCTTGATCCTGCCACTGCTGGAGTGACCTAATTTTCCCTTGCTCATTAATTATATCAGGTAACAATGTGTTACCCCAATCATTGAAATTTTCACCAATTCCCTAATCTTCCTACTCAAATCATTTGGTAGGGTCTGAAAACCCTGCAATGACTTAACTAATACTTGAGTAGGCTTTAATGAGTGGGGCCTATTATTTGTGTCAAACCTTGAGGCCTTATAAATGACATCCAAATCAATGGCCCTAGGGATCCAATTTTCAATCAATGGTATCACTACCTCTTGATCCCTATCAATATTCTTTATTGCATCTAACAACAAAGAATATAAAGAATGTATAGATAGAAATTTACTATCAAACTTTTCTTTTAAATGCCTCAAGACAGTAGTAACAATCTCCTTTTGCTTTGAAAGAGATCCCTCCTGACTTACTTTCAAAGTTGCTTGTAATTCATCAATTCTTTGTAAGAGTTGCTTCTTTGTAGGATCAAAAAAGCACTCTGTTTCTTCATTAATTTCTTCTTGAGAAAGGGTGAAAGAAGGATTATGACTGGGAGACCCTGGTGTGGAAAAAATTGGAGAAGTAGGAGGCACTGACCCTGCTGTGGAAGGTAATGTACTGGTCCCCAGAGCACTTGATGTCTCCCCAATTTGTTTATACTTAAACCTTTCCACCTCAGTTTGCAACTCAACATTCTTCTGCTGCATCTTGCTGTACTCCTCAATAGAGGGGTTATACTTCTCCATTAGGCTCTTCTTTTCAATCCATTTTGTGCACAATATCTAATAGCTTATCATAAGCTATCCATTTCTCCTTGTTCAACTCCTGCTTATTTAAGTCAAAATCATTTCTAATTAGGTCCTCCGAGAAGTTGAACTCATGCACAAATTTTCTAGCTTTTATTGCTTGTCTGAAAAGAGAAAATAAAGCCTCAGGATCATGCTATCACTTTGGAACACACCTCAAATGGTAATTGTTGCCTACATTTCACCTACAGTTAAATCAGGCAAGATAATCATATGTTAGATCTTCGAGAGGCCAATGGAACATTTACATGAGGGAAAAAATTCTACATCTGTTGCTAGGTCACGGGGAACTCAGTGGGAGAAACTGCCCAGGGGAGGTTCGGCATGAAAATCATCTAAGGAGAAAGTCGGTAGGACATTTTAGAGGTCTCGCCGACTAGTAGGGTTCCATTAAGTCCGAGTGCTTCAAACCAGGGATCCTATCGGCGTGAGTTGTCTTTCGGCAGATAGTCTTGGTGACCATTGAAGTCTCCCCAACAATGATAAGGTTGAGGCACTGTCGGCATAAGAAGCAACCATCAGTGAAAGGTCTCCTCGACTTGTAATGTCTCACCGAGATCAAAGCTTGGAAAGAGGCGAAGGGCTCGAAAGAGGTCTCGGCGAACATAGATGGTCTTGCCAATCAAAGGGAGGCCTCACCAAAATGAAAAGGGCTCACCAAAAGTTGAAGATATCGCCCTGAGGTCCTACCAACACTGAGAAGTCTTGATGACATAGAGAGTGTCATCGGAAAAGGTCTCACTGACCAGTGGAGCCTCCAAAATGAAAAGGAGTTCGCCAAGATGAAGGGGTTTCTACGTGATGTCTTGGCGAACTAAGGGGATCTTGCCGACATGAATTTCCTTCAGTACAGTATTGTGTTTTCGCCCTGACATTTCCACGAAGTGAAGATGTCTCCCCAAAATGAAGAGCTCAACAAAAGCAAAGAAGTCGACAAGAGGTCCCGGCGAATCAAGGTGGTCTCAATGAAAGAAGGTGCATTGGAAAGACAATGAGCCTCGCGATGAAGTCTTCTCGACTTAATGATGTCTCGCCGAAGGAAAATCTGGAACCCGCTGGAGTGAAATGCTGTCGGGGTGACATCAATAAGCTCTTGCCGAAGCAATGGGGGGGTTCTCAGGGTAACATTTTGCCTTCGGTAAATCGTCTCACCGACAAATGGCTGTCTTGGCGACCACAAAGGCGACATCGGTATGATCTTTTGGGCTCGCTAGGAGTTCTCAGCGACAACTCCATGTTATGCCGACAGTTGCAGGCAGATTTAATCACATCGGGGAGACATGATTAGTGTCTCACCGATATGTGATTCAACAGAAGAAGTTTTTGACTGCCCAGGAGTGTGCGTGTAGTGTGCTCACCCAATCAGGGAAGGCTACAGGTGAATCGTTGGCAGTCTGAAGAACATGAATGGAATGAAAAACAACGTGTATCTGTTGCAAGCTCATGGCATTCAAGACACACCCAAAATAGCTCAAACAGGACATGATGGATCAAATAAATGCTGTAGCTGCAAAATATCAGAAGGCTTATGTGAGGGTAGCTCTTCACCGACGCACATAGCCAGGACACGTAGGGGTGCTGCATTTAATTCATCAAAAGATCTTAAGATAGTTTTCATTCGAAGAACTGATATTTTGTAAGCCCTAAGGGGCCGACACGGTCTGCATATAAGGCAGTTTTTTTTCCTTTTTGTAATAGTTCAAAATATACACTCAAAAGAGTTAGTGATTTTTTATCGATCCTTTCTCAGCTAATGTATACTTTGTAACCCAATTGAAAACTGGAATGCAAAAATAGAGTTCACCTCAAAAACAAGTACTAATGCTCTTACCACTCTCATTTTCTATATGTTAGCTTATGTATGTATTTCTTTAACAGTGTTTTCTAAATCTGTATTCATACCACAAAGCTATGAAGTTTCTTTCTTCCTTCTTGAGATATGTATGTAGATCAAACCTGTCAAGAGTGATACATAAGGCTAATGATGTTATGTTGAGTAAGTAAAATAGCTGCAGTCTAGTTTCCTCAGTGTGTTTGCATCTTGTTTTCTTTTCCTGATTTCTTATCAACCCGGTGTATCACCCTAGGAATAGTTTAGTATAGTCTCATTTTGTATGCATTTCTTCTCCCTTTACCTCACAAAGATCAATAGTTTAGGTGATACCCAAAGGAATTCGACCTTCTCTGGAGGTTCATTTCAACTATAGGTGACCCACAGCCTTGAAATGATCCCATGTTGCTCTAGAAAGCTCAGTTTCAATCTCTGTGCATAGGGTGCATTTCTAGGTGACAACAGTAATCATCAAAGAATTTCCCAAAATGCAAGCAACCTCCCTTTGAAAAGGAAAAATCAAACACCACTGTATAATTAGGGAAAAATGTTCCCTTACCCCTCCCAGTGAGGTTTTCCTCATGAATACAACCTATTTGCCACATAACTTCTGCAAACCCCACTCTTGGTGGCACATTGTATGGCAATATATGAGGGGCTCCCTAAAAACCATATACTCTCAAAACTAATAAAACCTTTCCATCATTATCCCTAATTACCCATGTGATAGGGTCATATCTTGCAGCCACTTCCCTAAGTAGGTCTACATCAGGGAACACATTTGGTACCACTAGGTTTCCCAAATCATAGATCCAACTATTTGAAAAGGGGTGAGGAAAACTCCTCTGTCCATAGCATAATCTGAACATTTCCAAGCCTGTGAGGGGAACCCTAACATCGACAATGTTGGAGAAATTATACACTAACCCTTCCCCCAAGATTTTCCCTCGCATTAGGACCAATCCCTTCCTCCTATCATTCGTTGACAAGGGAAATTGATCAGGGAAATCATCATACAAGTTTCTTCTTAAATAGTCATCCTAGCCAAAATGTTGCTTTAGTGGTACCATCTTAGACAAACTAGGGTTTCTTCGCAACGCTATATTTCAAATAGCTAGGAATAACCAAAGATATAAAATTATAGAACAAAATACTGCAATTTCTCACAATTTAAATAAACTACAACCCTAAAACGTTTATCAACAAGTCCTATGATAAGTATAGCAAATATTTTCCATAATTCAAATGCAAAATGACCGGGAGGCACATAAATTAACTCATGACTTTATTCGCAGAAATCCCAAATTCTGGCTGCAATGATTCACAACTTTGTTTTCGGCTCTGAAACTGCTTCGTAAAAAAATAAATGCTTTGTAATAAAAATAAAGCAGGAGAATTAATTTTATGTCAATCAAATTGTGCCAGTAAGTGTCTCATCTGCCATTAAAGCTCACTCATGTGCTGTATGAATGACTCCAACCATATTTGATGCAGATTCAAATTCGAGCCGTTGATCCTTCAGTTGAATCAAATCATCGAATGACCTTCTTCAAAACAAGCTAACACAGTCGCCAATGTGGCAAGAAGGGGCCCACCATACCATACGCCGTGAAGTAAATCCACGTGGCAGTCGCCCGCGATATCACAATTATTAAAGATCCTGCAACTTTGGATCACATGATGGCGGGCGACCATAGATCTTGAGCAGCGGTGATCTCATTCCTTCAACACAATCGAAAACCTTACCATTAACCGTCAAGAAACTTTTCCACTGAGATCATAACATCTCCTTCGATTTGAAGCACGTGCACCTTAAGAGCACTTTAGTAACCTACTTTTTAATGTATTTAAGGCCAGATTAATGTATTTCCTTTATTCTTTCAACTTCATCAGTTGAGACACATGACATTCGCCCGTGATATCGCGATCAATAAAAACCTTGCAACTTACCACCACGCAATGGCGGGTGACCATAGATCTTGACAATATTTGATCGGCGGTCACTCAAACTTTATCCCCATTGGCCTCTCTAGACAATACACATGGCGCTTTCCCGTGATATCGCAATCGTCCAAAGCAGCGTGGTGGGGTCATCGCGGGTTGGCGGGGAGCGGTTGAGATCAAATGATAGGACATCAACAGTTGCGTAAATTTCATCCTTCAGAAAGGGTACGTGGCGCTTGCTCGTGATATCGTGATCAATAAAGATCCTACAATTCCTGATCACGCGATGGCGTGTAACCGTTGATATCTGAAGGCAATTGATCAACGGTAGCGCGAATTTGACCCCTCTGTAAAATAAAACATTTATTAAAAGGACAAGGGGACATCACTAGGCCAATGGTAAACAACGACATAACTTATTTTAAAATGATGAAGCACGGGGTCATCCAAGACTTAGAGAAAATAAAATCCCATTAAGGAAATAAAACATTAAAAGCAAAAGGACCCAGCCTAGATGAAACGATGGGGCATAAGTTTTTTTAAAATCCTTCCAAAAGTAACAGGAAAATAGATTCCACCCCAAGCGTAAAGTAAACATTAGGGTTTAACATGAAGACAAAGCTAAAACCCCAAACCTAAGGAAAATTTTGACACCATGAAAGACCAATGACACAAGGCGGGCATGAATAGAAGATAAGGAGAAAAAATTTGAAGCTCCATCAGTGGCTCCAGTTGGGGACGTTCATTCCACCAGAATGAAGCGAGAATTCAGAAAATAAGGTAGAGCAAACCAAGATGCAGAGACGACCAAAAAGGGATTGTTCGAACAAAACAAACCAAACTATGTACAAAATATATACAAAATATACAAACCTAAACTACTGTTCATGGAAAATAATACTTCAAGTGAAGTATAACTTCAAGAACTGTCCATGAACTGGCAGTTCAATAATATCCCATGTCATATCTTGGAGGAAGTACAAATCTTCACCCCACTTACCATTTATAAAAAATGGACCCAACTAGATTGCATCAAATTTCCCATGTTTTCCTTTATCTTCCACTCTGGCATTCCACATTAAAACCAAATCTCCATCTTTAAAACTCCTAGTAGTTTCCCTCTTGTCATAAAAATTCGTTACTTGCAACTGCAACTTTGCATTTTTATTTTGTGCTTCCCTCATGGTTTCATCTAATTCTATAAGAGCTTCCAGTCTCAATTGCATCTCATCATCAATTTCATTATCATATATCTAGACAAACTTATACATTTCCATTAAGTTATTTTGGGGCAACCTGAAATTTATCCCATAAACCAAGTCAAATGGGGCACAACCTATTGCCTTCTTCACAATTACCCTATCTTCCCAGACTGCTAATCTCAACTTAGAATCCCAAGCCCTTTTATTCTGATCCATGATTATTTTAATGATCTTCATGAAGCTTTTATTGCTTGATTCTGCTTGTCCATTTCCCTGTGGGTGGTATGATGATGAATAAGAAATTTGGATGCAATGCTTCTCACAAAATTCTATGTATTCTTTAGATCTAAAACACTTTGCGTTGTCTGACACAATCCTTTCTGGACATCCAAATCTAGTCAATATGTTTCTCATCAGGAAGTCAATTATCACTTTACTAGTGGCTTTCTTTGTTGGAATTGCTTCCACCCACTTGGTGAAATAATCAGTGGCCACCAATATCCATGAGTGGCCTCCACTAGATTTACATGCTATCTTTCCTACAAAATTAATACCCCACTGCTGGAATGGAGCTTGTACTATAACTAGTTTTAGAGGCAAGTTACCAGAAAACTTTAACTTACGAGAGAAATGTTGACAAGCATCACATGTCTTCACTAGTTGGTGTGCATCCTTAAAAACTCTAGGCCACCAAAATCCAACCCTCATTATCTTATGTGCAGTTGTTTTAGACATATAATGTCCTCCACAAACTCCACCGTGCATCTCACTTAGAAATTCTTTTGGTTGATCTTGGTCAACACACTTCAACATGACACCTTCTCCATTTCTCCATTAGAGCTTTCCATCTACAATAACATATTTGATAGCATGCAACTTCAATGTCCTTTTCTCATTTTCACTCAAGTTGTCAGGACATTTCATTCTTTGCAAATAATATATCACATCTTTATACCACTCAGAATGCTCCATATCACATATGTGTGATCTATTCTCCTCTTCTAACAAATTTATCTGATTTTCTTCCAGATTACTTTGGGCCATAAGCTTGGGCAATCCTTGTGCCCTTACCAGTTTAGTAATCTGAACCTCAATATTGAATTCCTAGATCCTATTTATCCATCTACACCTTCTTCCTGACACTTCTTGCTGTGTGAAGATGTCCTTAACAACAACACTAGGAACATAGGAAATTACAGTAGCTCCCATCAAATAAAGCCTAAAAGCCTTTACTGCTTTTACTAGTGCATATGCCTGTTTTTCATTTATATCATACTTAAGTTTTGCAGCTTGTAAAGATTTGCTGAAAAAGACTACAGGCTGTTCAAAACCTTCTGCATTCTTTTGTAACAACACAACTGCAATCATGTGGAAAGAAGCAAATGAAAAAATCTGTAAAGGTTTGGAAAAATCAGGGGTTCTTAACACATGAGCCTCTTTTATTGCTTGCTTAATGGCTTGGAAATCCTACATAGACTCCTTATCCCATTCAACTTTGGCTCCTTTCTTGAGCATTTTGGAAATAGGGTGAACTATCTCAACAAAATTTGTCACAAACCTCCTCAAGAAAGTTATCTGTCTAAAGAAAGATTGTATTCCTTTGACATTTCGAGGTTGTGGAACTTTATCAATTGCAATTACCCTCTCTGGATCAATTTTTACTCCATCCTTGGAAACTATATGTCCCAATAATTTTCCTTCTAGTACTCCAAACACACATTTCTTTAGATTCAAAGAAATACCATACTCCAGGGCTCTAATGAATATCTTCTCTAGATGCTCACAATGATCCTCTTCCTTTTTAGAATATGTTGTCAAGTCATCTTGGTAGATCACCAAAAACAAGTTAATGAAATCCGAGAACGCCACATCCATGGCTCTTTGAAAAGTAGCCCCTGCATTTGTTAGACCAAATGGAATTCTTACATAAACATATGTTCCCCATGGTGTGGTGAAAGCTGTCTTAAACTGCTCAGACTCCTTGACCATGAGCTGGTTATAACCAAAAAATCCATCCATCATAGACATCAATTCACAACATGTCACCCGTTGCAACATGGCTTCCATATTGGGTAATGGATAATTGTCTTTTAATGAAGACACATTCAAATTTCTGAAATCTACACATAACCTGATTTCTCCATTTTTCTTCCTTACGGGTACCAAGTTTGATACCCAGGATGAATGTCTAATTGGCTTGATGATTCCTGTATCCCTTAGTTTCATTAATTCTTCTTGCATTTTGGGGGCCAAGGTGGGATTAATAGGCCTTTGCTTTTGTCTGAATGGCTTGGCATCATCACACAAAGGAATCTCATGTTGGAAAAGATCCTCCCTGTATGCCTTAAGGTCATCATAGGACCATGCAAACACATGCCTAAACTTCCTTAATAAGCCAATTAGCATCCTTCTCATCTTTGGTGACATTTTCTTTCCAATATATACCTTCTTTGGGGATGCTTCTGTTCCAAGATTTATCTCTTCCAAGTCATCAAGATGGGAAGCAGTGTGATTAACCTTTGTCTTATCTTGATTATCAAACACTCTTTCTAGTATAACTAGACCCTTGGGAATTGTGTTTTTCTTTAACTGAATGATATCATTTCCAAATATAGTATCCTTACCATCAACATTTTCAACAAAACCTCCAAAGTCAATTTCCTGATTTTCATACTCTCCCACACAATTGAAAAACCTTAATATATCATCATCATTATAAAAAACCTGCCAATTTTTTATATTATTAGGGACAGATGGTCTGGTTTGCACCTCAACCTTTGAAATTCCAGCATAAGTCATATCATCTGGTTTTAATGCAATGTTGGCTAAGATTCTGCCACTTTGTTTTGACCTCTTTCTGTCCATCCTATGCCAAATGCATCAAAGCTCTCCAATTGATCCCAAACAACATTCCTATACTGTTTCAACCTCTTATTCTTTGATATAAACTTGGATCTGACTTGGGAGACCACAAGTTCAGAATCCCCAATTTCCTTGAGCTTCTTGATCCCATTTTTTCAGCCAATCTCAATCCTAGTAACAAGGCTTCATACTCAGCTACATTATTTGTGCATTCAAATAACAGAGTGAAAGAAAACCTGAATGCCTTCCACTTGGTGACCGTAACAACACACCTGCACCAGACCCTTCTTATGAACTTGTACCATCAAAATACATAGTCCACAAATCATTAGATTCTGACAATTATTTTATTTCTGTATCAATCAATGCAATAGGCTTATCACAATTGCTAGGGAATTCCTCAACTCGAAATTCATCTATACCACTGTTAATAAAACATGTTATATTTTCAATCAGGCCATGCTTAATCATATGAGGTACTTTTGATTCTCTTTCAATTTTTACATCCTTACCATCAATAGAGAAAGTAGAAAATGACAAATCATATTGCATGTTACCCCCCATTGATGCACTCAATTTTCTTGACAAAAGCATCCCAAAATGAGGTGGGATGTCTGCGACTAATACAATCATGACTAAATCTTTGTCAGGGTACTGAGTCAATTTATAAGGCAATGCTTTGATAGTTCCAATAACTGGCACTTCTCTTGAATCCATAGCATAGAATTTACCTTGAACGGTATCTACTGTCAAGCCCATTGCCTCCATTATCTTGACTGGCATAACATTATTTGATGCCCCTGAATCTATCATACAGTTCCTTAAAGTTTTCCCATTTATATCCACACTTAAGAAAAAGGGGGTTATGTTCTCAAGGCACATGTTAATAGAATTTCCTAAATACACAGGGGGAATTTTTGACACAATTCCCTCCACTTCCTTTTCTTTCTCTTTATCCTTCACTTCTTTACCACTTCCTTGTTTAGTCTTATTACCAACAACATCTGTGATGAAGGTTATTGTATTTTCTTTGTGTTCATTTATTCTCATCATTTCTAGCAAAGGTACAATTATTTTAACCTGAGAAAGCACATGAAACGTATCTATAGGTGTATATTTATGCAGATTAGACATCATACCTTCATCATTTTCCTTTTTCTCTGGCTGATTACTTCCTCCTAGCTTCTTTTTCTTCTTATCCTTTGTAACAGGTTCAACTACCTTTGTAATCACCTTGGTCTTCACCAGTGACAAAGTCACACCTTCTTGAGGCTTTGGGGCTTCGTTCTTTTTTGCCCAAACCTTATCACTCTTAACTTCTTTGACTTTTACAACATCCTTTTTGTTGTCAACCTTTACACCTTTGTTTTTATCCTTTTTCTCTTTAATAAACAAACCAACAGGTTTACCCTGCTCACCACCCACATTCCTATTTCTCAATTGAAGTGAACTTCTCATTTGAGCAACCATTTCTCCAGTCAATCTTGCAATCTCTTCTTCTGATGGTCTCCTTAAGGACACCAAATCTTCAGCTTGCTCCATATTGCAAGAATTATGATCAAAATCACCTTCCTCATTAGAAAAGACTCGTTGATGATACATCTCACTTCTCTTCCTTTGATTATCCACATCATCTTCCTATATTTCATCATCAGAGGAACATTCTGCTTCATCAATGTATGATCTTTCCATACAAACATCTACATCATCTTGCTCATATTTTGATGTCTGCTCATGAGCATCCTCCTCTATTTCCTTAGCAACAAGAAATTGAGCAACACCACAATAATTTTGATCATGTGGATGTTGACACACCTCACACCATGGTCTATCCGGTGCTAGATTCACTGAATGTTTTTGCAAGGGGTCTGGCGTATGTTGATCATTTTTAGGCTTCTGGCTAGGCAAGATTGGTTTTCCATCTTTCTAATTTGTATTGTAAGGATAATTTTGCAATCTAGGCTGCCTGTCATTTCTATTATAGGATTTCCTTTCATTTCCTATACCCTTCTCTTGCTTAGCAACAACTTTCTTTATGTCTTTCAGAGTATTGTAAACCTTTCCTTCTGTCTTATTCTTAGGATTTTTCAAAAGTGTAGGTTCTTCTCTCCTACCATACTTCCCAAAAGCTCTTTTGTTACTTTCAATATTTATAGCCACCCTAAATGCATCCCTCATAGTTTGAGGGTCCTTATCTCTGAGGACATATGCCATTTTAGCATCAAAATTATTGAAATATGTAGTTAAGCAAACATTTTCATCAAGCCTCAAAACTTGAAACAATTTATACATTGCTTTCTGAAATCTTAAATTAAACTCTGTCATAGGCTCATTCAATGACTTCTTGATGTTATTAAATTCATTTAACATAAAACTAGCATTAGTTTTATCACCATATTGCTCCTTGAAACACTTTTCAAAATCATCCCATGAACCAATACTAGCATTAGGTAGACCTCTATACCAATCCCTTGCATCTTCTACCAGAGATTGTACAAACAATTTCATTACAACATCTTCATGTTCTACCTCATAATCATTTAGCATATCCATAAAAGCTTTCAAGTGTTCCTCTGCTGTTACAACATTATTGCCAAAAAACTTATTCATCTTTTCTCTCAAGTTAGTAGGGATTGGATTTGGATAACCAGGGATACCATCAAAGAATAATGGCCTATACCTTTCCAACTGTATAGGTCATCATTGAAATAATCCTTCATTAAGCTAAGGATCAACACCAGACCCTAAATCTTGTACTCTAGAACCATCGTGATTTGGATTTATAGACCTATTTGCATGAGTCTTTAGGCTAGAATTATTTATGGTGGGGTCTGGATTAGTTTTAGGACCGTCCTTTAAAACATCTTGATGACTTGATGAGGTTGCAGCTTGTGTAGCCTCATCCATGTTTAACATCTTTAGGAAACTTATTTTCCTCTTCATTTCTGCATTCACAGCCTCAATTTTTGTTCTCTCCAACTCTTCTGCCAGAGCTTCACTCTCCCTTTTAGCCTTTTCTAAGGAAGATTTTGTTTGAAATGACACATGTGGCTGGAGATCTTGTTGAGTGGAATGGGGAGTCACCTTCTCTTTTATTTTAATCCCCTCAACCTTTTGTTTTCCCTTAGCCAAGACAGGCTTGGGGTTTGTATTACTGGGTTGAGACTTAACATGATTTGAGGGCTTTGGGTCAGCAGGTTTGGATTTTCCCTTATCCTCGCTGGGAGCTCCAGGGTTTTCTTTAGACATAGGTTTTGCTTCCTTATTAGCAATCTTCTGTACAACTGGAGCCTCAACACTTGGTTTAGGTTCATCTTGGTTTAGGAGCTTCATTGTTTCCAACTATCTCATCAACCTATCCATTTCAATCACAACATTCCTCAACTCTGCTTCTCTTTCTTTTTCTCTCCTTTTCCAGAGCTCAACCTGCTTTTGGATTTCCCGCCTTGAAGAATTAATGTCTCCAAAAACATCGTCAGGGTTAGGAAAAGTCACATCAGAACTTGATGTACCATCTAGGTCTATTAGATTGACCTCTTCCAGTACATGTTCAGACAATAAAGGGTTTACATCACTTTCAGCAGGAGGAGGCACATCACTGGTGCATTCTCTATGATGGCTTCGAATTCTACTCCTGCCTCTTCTCTTTTCAGCATATTTGACACTAACAAGCCCTTTATTCTGACATGTCACATCTTCTTGAACCGGTGTATCAAATAATGAATCAAAAAATCCACCACTATCTGACTCAGAATTTCTAGACACCTCTTCAAGATTCTCAGGATAGGCTGTAAAAGCTTACTTGTACCTTGGTGTACAGAGTCCTATGACGCGAGAGCAACATTACTAGATTATGATCTTTTCTTTATCCAGTCCTTCTTCTTCACTTTGGGAAGTTCACCTTCCAATTTCTATTTCGGATGATTCTTCATGAATGACCTGGTATTCTTCATTCCTCGTACTTGTCAAAAAGTTCTTTCCACTTACAATAAACCTTTCATAATAAAATGCACATTGGTGCAGAGACTTCAGAGTCGCCACCCAATTTTCTTGGGAATACCAAATACCTAAAGACACGTGGTGGAATATAAAAACCTTTGGAACCTCGTACTGACAACACACAAAAGTGCTTTACAACATAACTCTTAACGCTTATGAAAATAGAAGAAGTGGACAAACCTAACACAAAATTTTAGGCTCAACCTTCAAATCATAGAAATACTATGAAAAATCTATGCAAAATGGATAACTGACACACTGACAAGAAATATTAAAATTAGCTTCCCCAGCAGAGTTGCCATTTTGTTGGTTCTTGTTTACAATGTAACTAGGTTGGTCTTCTAATCTACCTATGGAATTTCCAATTCCAATCAAGGGCAGCTTGAAGGACCTAGACCAACTGACAAGGACTTTAAAAAGCCTCCTAAACTTCGGGCTCTGCAGGAATTGGGAGGGTAATCCCTTAATGTGTTTACAACCTCTACACCATTATTATAAACAACATTAATAATAGCAGATAATATCACTTAATAGCTCAACATGATAGGATAATATCGGATAGAATTGGCTATTCCTCGACAATATTAAATATCTGGAGCATGAGATGACAAAACACAATCCATGGTATAAGATAGTCATTGATTTGCAATTTGTAGCAAGCTCTAGGCAAAGACAAACAAATACTGAACTACACTAATAAGTACAACTTAGATCAGTGCCATATATCCATTACAGGAGTCAAATTCACAAGCATCTAGAGGTTTATAATAGATTTAATACATGACATATAAGATCCCTGACAATATTGCATTACAATTTCATCAGTATGCATTCTAACCCAATACTACTTATCAAATCCTTATACAGAACATATCCGCCTATAATCCCATTCAAGCATTTTAATTAATTCCTTGAATTAAAGCTAAAATTGAATCATACACACCACAATAGTGAGATGGATAAAACAAC
>VDFB02358587.1:0-26050 GCA_007258455.2 Sequoia sempervirens
TGTTATCTTGAGCATGAGTCATAGCTTTTACCTCAACCCATTTTGTTACATAGTCCGTGCAAACTAGAATGTATGACTTTCTATTTGATGGTGGATCAATTGGTCCCACAAAATCCATTCCCCACTTATCAAAAGGAGTGACTATTACTTGTGGATATAGTGTCATTTCATCTGATTTGGTTGGTCTTCCCATACGCTGGCATTGGTCACATTTCCTTGTATAGGCCACAAAATCCTTATGTAATGTTGGCCAATAGTACCCTGTTGTAAGAACCTTCATTGATGTTATCTTTGCTACAAAATGTCCCCCACATGGTTCATCATGGAAAGCATGCAAGATATCATAAGTCTCATCTTCTCTTACACATCTTTGCATCACTTGATCAGGTCTAGTATAAAATAGATAATTTGCAATCCATGAAAAGTTAAAACTTTTCTCTATTAATAATTTATTTTCTTTTGGAGAAAAGTGGGCTGGTATTCTGCTTGCTGCTAGATAATTGGCAATGTTTGCATACCATGGTGTGTGTAGCAATAGAAAACAAGTTTTCATCTGGGAACCTATCATTAATGAACTCGTGTTCAACAGGTGCAACTAATTGAAGTCTTGATAAAAAGTCAGCTACAACATTAGCTCTTCCTGGTTTATCAATTATTGTAATGTCAAATTCTTGTAACAACAGGAGCCATCTTGCTAATCTACTAGAAATGTTAGGTTTGTTCATCAGATACTTGATTGTTACATGGTCAATATGAACGAATATCTGATAATCTGTGACATAATGTCTAAATTTATCCAAAGCATACACTACTACGAGCAATTCCTTTTCTGTAACAGTATAGTTGAGCTCAGGACCTTGAAGGTTCTTGCTGATAAACTAGATAGCATGCTCAATTGAATTGTCTTTTTGACTTAAAACTGCTCCTATACCAAAATCAGATGCATCAGCATGTATATGAAAAGGAAAATTCCATTTTGGACCTTGAAGAATAGGGGCTTTAGTAAGCAAGTCCTTTAGTTGTAGGAAAGATTTTTCACAAGCCTCTGTCCACTCGAATTGAGAATCCTTAGTTAACAAGGCATAAAGTGGGCTGGCAATTTTACTGAAATCTTTTATAAACCTTCTATAATACCCTACATGGCCAAGGAAACTTCTGACATCCTTTTGTTTTGTAGGAGTTTGTAAATTCAGAATAACTTCAATTTTAGGAGGGTCGACCTGAATTCCATTCTTTGAAATATGATGGCCTAGAACAATACCTTCTTCCATCATTAGAAAATATTTTTCATTGTTTAGAGACAAATTTTGCTCTCTGCACCTTTTCAATACTTTTTCTAAATTCACTAATGCTTCTTCAAATGTGACTCCATAGGTAGTGAAATCATCCATATAAATCTCCATACAGTCATGAGATATATCAGCAAAGATACTAATTACTGCTCTCTAAAATGTTGCTGGTGCATTGCATAGACCAAAAGGCAAGAGGGTATGTGCAGGATCATGGTGCGCCAAAAAGTGGCAATATTATGGGGGTATGTGGCTGACGACTTTTTTTTCACCCAAAATTAATGAAACGAAAAGGGTTTTTAGAGGAGACTCTCAGCTTTCTAGAAATATAAATTATGATTTAATTTGAATTTAATAAATAATTATTTTTTATTTTCTATTAGAATTACGACTAAAAGTCCTAATCGATAGGCTGATTGAAAAACATCTATAACTTTCAAATGGTATCATATTTTTTGAATCCAAAACATGCGTCACATTCTATGCTTCACATACTATAGAGTTAAAAAAAGAAAATTAAATTTCGAGTTTGACCAAGTTAAGGTGGTCGGATAGGCGATTTTTTATATTTTTTAAAAGTTGTAATAAAAAAATCATAATTAATTATTTACTTTGGAAAAAATTACAAAAATATATGCATCACATTGGAACATGAGTCCTATACTTATATCTAAAATCTTATAAAATAAATATTATCATTTTATTGTGGTTAGGGTGGTCGAGACAGGACACCTACTTCTTATTTTTTTCCTAAAATTTAAGTACTACTGCATTGAAATTTCAAATTTTTCACCAAATAGATTTTATTTATTTTTAAATAAACCTAGTATTTTAAGCGCATTCAATTTCTAAATTCTATTCTTACACATATTTTTTTTAAATAATATAGATAACTTATTCAATGTTTCGATCAAGTTGCCTAACAGCGATTTTGACTTTTTACTTACACTTAAAGGGCCTATTTTTTACCACGATGATCACACTTTTATACCAGGTGAGTAAGAAAATGTTCCCCATGGACAGGTAAAGTGATTATCTTGATCTTTAGGGGCAATTTTTATCACGATTATACCCTTGTAACATCCAAAAGGAAAAATATCTTTTGCCAGACAGTGAGTCTAGTACTTGGTCTACAAAAGGTAGTGGAAAGTGATCTTTTTTAGTGGCATTGTTCAACTCTCTGTAATCTACACACACTCTCCATTTTCCACCTTTCTTGGGGACAATAACTAATAGAGAAACCCATTGACTGTCGGAGATTAGATAAATAAAACCAACATCAAGCAACTTTTGAAGTTCACTTTTCACTATTTCTCTAAGTGTTGGATTTACTCTTCTTTGAGGCTGCCTAACTGGTAAAGAATCTTCTTTGATATAGATCCTATGAGTACAAACTCGATGATCTATTCCTTGCATGTCCCCATATTCCTATGCAAAAGCTTTATGCTGATCTTGTAGCATTTTTAATAAGTCAGCCTGTTGAGACTGAGACAACATGCTATTGATATTCAAACTGTGACCTGGAGACAATTCTATCTGCTTAATGAGATTACTCATAGAATCTACAGGTGATGTTTGTACCTCTTGTGGAGGAAAATTATGAAAAATTCCTAGAAGTTTAGACAACGAACTCTCAGAATTTGGTTGCTGTAGGAAACATTGTAGATGGCTGCCATTTGGATCAGATGAATTACCCATATCAGAGTTAAACTGTAGAATTTGAAAAAGTAAAGAATCCTCATTCTGAAGTTGTGAGAATGAATCATTTTGAAGCATCATTAATTGAGCCAATGAATTGGCTTTTTCAATTTCTTCCCCCACATCTGGCCAAATAGGTTGGGACAAATCTGGTTGAGGTCTAGCAGGTGGATACAAAGCTAATTTTTTTGTGGACTGTCCATCAGAAATGGTCATATCTCTAGAACGACATCCTATAAAAGCATCAGCAGTTGCTAACCATGGTCTACCAAGGATAACTGAATACCCTCTCAAAGTTACCTTAACTGATAATATTGTAAAATCAACTAGATACTCCCAAGATTCAAGAGTGACAATTATATCTTCCACCATCCCATCAGGTTTAATTGTGGAGCTATCTGCAAGCTACAGAACTGTAGGTGTAGACCTAATCTTTGAAATTTTCAAGGAGTCCATAGTATTCTTTGTCATGACATTAATGGTAGCACCTAAGTCAATCAAAACATTTTTTACAATTTGGCCATTTATATATATCTACACTACAGGACTGCCAAGGTCAATATACTTTGGGATGACTACATTTCCCAACATTATATCATCCAATTTCCCTAAAACATGAATTGTTTGGGGATCCTTCCTCTTCTGACCAGGCTTCTTCAAACAGGCCTCTTTAATAGCTTTTCAAAAATAGGAACATCTTGAATAGCCTAAAATAAGGGGATTTGAATTTGTACATTCTTGATTTGATCCAAAATGTCAAAAGTGGGTTCTTCCATGGATTTAAATTTAATACTTTGTAACCTCTGAGGAAAAGGTGGTTTGTCTTAGCTTTGTAAAATAGGCTCCTTAGAAACCGTATCAGGTATAGGCATATCATCAATAGGAACAACAGGTGCAATAGATTCTTCAAGGGGAGAATCTGGTATTTTAGTAATTAGAGGTGGTTTTAGAGCAGGTAAAGTGGTTCTAGACCTCAAATGGATGTCATTAATGTTTAAGGCATAAGTTTGATATTGGTTGGCTTCGACAAGATACGTAGGCTGTTGTGGTTGCTGTCGTTGCTTATTATTGGGATTTGGCAATTGCTGGGTAGGCATAGGCATTTGTTTTGGAGGTCCAGTATTTGTGGTAGTTGTTACAAGAGGTGGCATGAGGGCTTGTGGTTGTGGCTGTGGAAGCTGCAGGAACCCAGGGGACTAGTTTTTCCCTTGCTGAGGACCTCTTCATTGAGGATTTTGTTGCCAATTACCTGGAGGTGGGGTCCATTGTCCTTGTGGCTGCTGACAACCTCCCTGAGAAGATTTCCATTATGGGGTCTGATAATTAGGCCAACTTGGTTGAGGTGGATTCCAGGGTGGTGGTGGTCCATATGCAGGTTGCCATTAGTTATTATAGCTAGAATAAGGATTACCAAAAGTTAAAGGATCTTGAGGCATACCTTATCTTTGGGCAAATGGTCTCCTTTGTGCAACAAAGAACACTTGATCATCATCACCTTCTACTGGCTTACAGTCAGTAGGTAGTTTCTTAGCTTCCAAATTAGCTACCATCTTGCATTTGCAGTCACGCTTCTTCTATCTACAGTATGGATAGAATTCAGCCAAAATTGCCTCAGCTTCCTCATGTTTCCTCTGAGCTTGCATAGTGTCTAGTTGTGTAGGCATATTATTAATGATGTCCTACTTGAAGTCAGACAACAAATTTGTTATCTCCATCCAAGAAACTCCACCAGAAGAAGACTTTCTCATTGTAGCATGATGACCTCGACCTTTCTTAACTATTGCTCGAGAGTAGTTAAGACATATTTTCTTTATATTATCGCAAGGAAGTTGGGTTATATCACCTCCTCCCATCAGGTCCAAGGTGTCTATATAGGCATCACTGATTCCCCTTAGAAAAAGTAATTTCTGAGAGTCTTCATTAAGAGTATGGTTTGAGTTCTTTTTTAGTGAAAACAAAAACCTTGAAATATAATCTTCTAAACTTCCATCCTCCTTCTACTGAATTCAGAATATGTCATCACCTTTACTGGCACTCTTACAATATTCCTTATACTTCTCAAAGAATTTCATCTGCATGGCTGCCCAACTATCAACAACACCTCTTCCTAGATTCATGAACCATCTAAGAGCTCCCTCCTTCAAGGTGGAAGGAAATAACTTCAGTTTATGAGTATCTGAGTTGTAGTCATAACTATGACAGAGGACATCAAACTCAAACAGAAAAGTTTTTGGGTCCTCCGTAACTAGGCCACAAAACTTGGGAAGCAATGAAGAGGGAATATTTTTAAGATTGTTAGAATCTCGCTGGGGAACAATGGGAAACTCAAATGCTGGAGGTGGATTAGGTGGATTATTTTCCATGTTTGGTTGCTGGAATAATAGAGCGAATGGATTTTCCTCAGGCTCTTTGTCAGCTGGGTTAAATGGTAGTTCAACAAACAGGTTTTCAGGGAGAAACCTTCCCAGTGCGTCTCTTCTTCTTCTATGCATGCAATATTATTAATGGTGATTTGAAAGATTTTTAAATTATTTTACTAATAAACTAAACTAATGCTAAAAATGACTTCTGACAAATTCTTAGTTGGACGCCATCCCCTGCAACGGCACCAAAAATGGCCGCACCCACAAAAGGATATGAAAATCATAGTAAAACCTTTACTGGGAATTGGACATTCCAACAGGTGAGTAATATCTCTTTATGGACATTCATTTACTTGTCAAACCAGGGGACGTATACTTTAAATGGTGTAGCACAATATATGCACTACGAACTAGTTTCAGTCAAAACTTAATAGAAATAAATACTTGAAAGGAATTCTATATAAACTACAGGAAGGTAATGCAAAGTTCTTTTAACTCAACTATGATTTGATTAAAACAGAAACCATAATAGCTACAACTAAAACACAAACTGTGAACTGGCTTTATGCTGCAGGAACAGGCACAAAGATGGACTCCCTATGCTATAGGAGCAATACAAGACTGAGTTTGTATGAAAATTTTAAAGATGAAAGCTAACTAATGATCAACAGAAAAGAACAACTAACTAACTAACTACAGATACTTACTAAGTGGGCCCCCTTAGTAAGCATCTACTGATTACATAGGTGCTGAACTCATAACTTCATCAAACTTTATTCATGAAAACAAAATGGTATACATTGCTTTGTTGATATAGAAACTAACAACAAACTCTGTCTCTTGTCAAACAGATTCTACTTTTCATTATCATATTGACTCTTACATGATATCTGTTAACTTTCTATTACTATGCTTCTATCTTACTCTAACTATCATCTCCTCCCTCACTCACGCAAGAGGAGTACTTTATTTAAAATCAGGAAAGCAACTAACTAACTAACCCTATCAAAGAAAGACGTGGAAGTAAAGTGTATCCCAGAATCAAGGAACAAACTTCATAAATGAATTTATCCATTCAACCTAATCCAGAGAGAATCTAGCACTCCACTCTTTCTAGATTGACTATCATTAAAAATATTTCCCAACGGTTTCAGTCAAAGAGTCTTCGCCAGAGCTTCCTCGAAGTCGTGCAGGAAATAGACGTTACTGCAAGGCTGACATCGGCTGCACTTGAATCGATCATACTTCTTCAACAACCTATGAAACAAAAGGTAACATATGTGAAAGAAAAGGAACATGGCACATATCCATTCATTAATCACATATTTAAATTTATTTCATCATTCAAAAACTAGATGCGATATACTAGTCATTTAGGGAGTCAATGGGGTAACAAATGTAGTCAAGACAACACAATAAGGTGCAAGAACATGAAAGTGTTTTGCTACAGGATATCCCCATAAAAGGTTTCAAAAGATTTTTAAACAACCATGCATAACAAAAGTAAAGGCATTAAAAGTTCATCATAATATCCAAACTATGAGCACATTTTGGGCTCATTAGTACCATTGAGGTTTGTGGGAGATAATGACACCATGTATGGATTATATAAGTGTGAGTTTTGATAATCCATTGGTTTTGTAAGGCTTGGATAGTTTGGTCGACTTGGATTACTCATGATGTATGGATCAAGTTTATATTCCATGTTCTGTATGTGTTTTGAACTTGTTGAAAAAGTGACCTCTAAGGTGTTTAGGACTAATCATGAGATGTACGATGAAAGGAATGAATGATATGCATGCTGAAATTTTAGGAACTTTGGATCAATGCTAGAATTAGGGTTTCATTTTGATTGGTTTGATTGGATAATGAACTTCTAAACCCTAAGATGTTTAGATGTTATCTTAGGATGAACTCATTCAAAGGTGTGCTGATTTAACTAGAGGTATGAGAAAGGATGTATTCCCATACTCCTAAATAAACGATCTGATTTTGATTTTGATGACTTACCCAAGTATAAAATGATGTTTCCAAAGCTCTAAAGTTTCTTGTGGGATGAGATGATAAATGTTTGGGATGAATAAAGTGTTTTATTTGATCCTAAATGAACCTAAGAATGACTTGTTTACTATACCAAAATAGTGAAGAACATGCTTTTCTCTAAGAGTAGTTCAAAACCAAAAGACCAATGTTTGTATGAAAACCATATGACCAAAAGATTCCAAGCACATATGTGGGGTCCAATTGTTTCTTAACTTTTCTTAATGAGTTCTTTTTACCACAAACAATTGTTGATTAGCTTTTGAAACTAGATGTCCAATGTTCTAATTCTCTTTCATTCTGCAAAGTCCATTAGGTGGAAATCTTGAAAATCAAGGAATTTTTTTCCTAATGTTGACCTTAGTAGGAGAAAATTCAAATGAAATCCAGATTCTTAGAAGCCTTTAAGGATGCGAATCCCAAGGGCAAGCAATAGCATGTGAATTTGTTCAAGGATATTTGCTTCTCCTAAAGGGTTTGAGATTTTATGCTCATGTTGAATGTTGGTTTTCCAATGTTCTCAATCAAGAATTTTTATTTTATTTCAAGAACAATCACAATGCTATGGATATTTGAGACAGTATTTGCTGAGTCTGCACTTGGACAAATCTAGCTACGTTTACTTCTAGTAGATGGTTAGATGCTTGGCCACACAGGCTACCCTTATAGTGCACTCACTTCTCAGGTCAACCAAGCATCAATACCCATGAATCTCTCATGGAATACCTTCCATCTCTACTAAAATCCATAAAAGTGTGGGGCGGCTTTAGAACAGTTGTTCTTGCACCAACAAATAGATAGGGATTTTGTCCTTTCTACACAAGGTTTTTAATTCATACTTTACATTTGTGGAGATTAACCCATACAGTGAGAGACCATTGATGTTCTTCTTGTCAGGACCAACTATGTCATACTGGCCTTTGTTCCAATACCCACTTTTATATCCTAGTTAGAAATACTCCTAGTTTTAGAGTGTTACTGGTTGAGTCATTCCTTTGGGTAAGTACTTTTTCCGCAAGGTAGGCCTTCTAACATAAACAAAAGCAAGCAAGCATATTCATAGTTTGATCAATCTTTGGTGAGAAACAAAGAGAGAACACACCCAATATGTTCCACTCACACTCACAAGATGCATTCAATTTTAATCCCAAATTGAAAATGTGGAGGCAATTACTTATGCAACTTAATGTCACTAAAAGGCCTTTTGATTCTCAAGATCGTCATGAGGCATGAGAGAAGCGCATATGTCCTTTTAATAATATTACTTTGAGTAAGTAATTACAAAACAAATATAAAGTTGTTCATTTTAATTCCACAAAGCAATGATTTTGATTCATTTTAAAGCACCAAAATGAGAAATGAAAGTTTCCTTGTTCAATTGTTAGCCTTAAATAAATTCTAGTGAGTTTCTAACATTCAATTTTAATCCACCTTTGAAAAAAAAACAATGATATAGTTGGCCTAAAACATAAAATAAAAGCAGTAATTGGATGCTCTAGATTATTTCAATAAGCATTTAAAAATGCCTTTTCAAGTTTGATAAGCACTTCTCCAACTCAAATTTGATTATTGTTTGATTCTTATGTGAGAGAAAACCAATGTTGTTTCCCTATGCCAACTTGTAAGCATTACAAAACAATGAAAAATAAGATTTATTTCAAGGAATCAATGAGGCATATAGCATTATCAAAAATTACACTTGTCATGCAACCCCGAGTTGGGAAACCAAATTATTGGTTATGTAGAAAAAGATTTGAAGGTTTCTCCACTAGATTGCAATCTAACAATTGTATTCCACCAATTAGAAAGGTCTCCAATAGTCAATTAAATATTTTCAAACTCACTCAACAATTAGAAATTGGACATATTTTAATATTTATTCCAACAAATATAACAAAGAAAATATTAGAATATCAAAAATAGTGTCTTAATATTAAAGCTTTTGAAGTAGCAACTTGGACATCTATTTATTCGAACAAGTCTAAAAAAGATAATGTCAAAATATTAAAGAATTTGAAGCAACAACTACTGCCAACTTTGTCACCTCAAATGAGAAATCCAACCAATCAATTTAGATTTCCTACCAAAAAAATCAACATTAGCTAAAGCTAACCATCCCCTTAAATCAATTTGGATTTCCTGACAAATATACAAAAAATCAAATACAATCAAAGACAATAAAATGTCACATGAAAGTGAAATAAAATTAGTTTATGTTCAGAATTATTTGGATAACAATCTAGGCAGATTGAATCCACATCAAAATTAACCAAACTTCTAAAAGAGAACAATAATCTAAAGTATAAAATTCTTCGGTTTCCTCTTCCTTTTCCGTGAAATCAGTTTTTTACCCTTTTACCATTGGTGAGTTGGACAAGTAACCTAAATTGACTCAAAATGTGGATGAGGAACTTTTTTTAAAAAGTGCATTTTTAGCTCATGTCTAGCCAAGACTCATTGTGTACCTATGGATTAATTCTGCATTGGCAATGAGAAGCCAACCAATTTTCTAGTCACAACCGATAGTGAGATTTTAATTCCAGAGAATTTAGAAATGAAGAAACAGATCAATTATTGCAAATATATCCTATGTTTAGTCCACCTTTGAACATGAAAAGAAAATCACAAGTTAGATATTCCCAACACAATAGCCATAAATATTTTAGTTCATCTATTGCATCACTCCATTAGTATTCTAGAATTGGTGGAGGCATATTAATTGTACAATAGTTTAGGAGAAGGCTCACTTTTGTTGCAATCATTCCACATGATGTTGATTTGTAGGTCACAAAGCTTTTGTTGAGGGCATGAATGATCAACCAAACTACAAAATAAATAAAGGCAATTACAATAAAATAATAATTAATATCCAAAACTTTCAATGCAATGATAATAAGATGATATTAAATATCAAATCTGAGTTCTACTGTCATAATGATATTAAATATCAAATGGTTTTTCCCTACGACCCCTTTTTTTCTAGCATTCATTGAGATTTTTTTGTGTAATTTGAATGAGATCTCAACATATCTCAGGAGTCAGCTGAACAACTAGTCATTATCTCATTCTATAATGCATGCAATTATTCTCTATCTAATGTAGAAACCATATAATGTAGAAAGAATTTTATGCAACAACCATACAATGCAACAATGATTCTCTATCTATACCTGCCACATTGCTATTGTTTTGAAATGATTCCTCTTCTAAGACAAGAAGTGACAAGAAACAATAATAAGTGCCATCTAAAGGGTGATTACATGTATATGGATGGCCCTACTCTACTCACCCTCTGTAGACACCACCATTATCCTAAAGAAATGCAAGTCACATGGAATATTATAATCGCAAGATATGACCAGTATTTATGATGAATGGCATGGGCTTAGTGGAGTTGGAAAGCGACATTTACTTCAACTGCAAAATTTCTCCAAAACTAGTGATAAAAGGGAATGGAGGATTAACAACCATTTCTTTAAAATGAAATAATTTGCATTACAAAATGTAGTGCGTGGTGAAGCAACTTGAAACTATTAGAATTAATTGATTGCGGGTTTTCCCCTTCTATGTTAAAAGAAATATTCCAATGCCACTTCACCCTTCTAACATTTTCTTGCTCTTCTCCTAACATAACCACCATTTTCATTTCATTCAAAAGAAGGTCGCTTACAAAAGCAATGAAAATAAGAAAATATGGAATACACACAACGAAAGTTATTTTTACTTGTAGAAAAAACCATGAACATTAACGAAAAACTAATGAAATCAAAGTTAACGATTCCAAGATAACCTCTGCCTATGCTGAAATAAAAGTGTAGAGATGAAATGCGAATTGTTTGACAGAATGCTTGAAAGAAATGTTTTGTAGGATATGCATAAAATGGACTCTTACAGGAGTCACTAAAGCTAGTTAATGCATGTGGGGATGCCCATTGTAGTGAGGATGAAGTCTTCAAAATGAACAATAGTTATTATTAGGAGGCAACGAGACACCTAACAAAGTACATACTCTACCAAAGTAATTAAAGTATTTGCCAATACACATCACCCTAGTAAATGTGGCTTTGAAGCTAACCACTCTTCATGACTTAAAAAATTAAACTATCACTATTCTCCATGCCTATCAGTGAATGACTCTTAAATTTTTTTAAACTAATGCAAATCAAAAGGGTAGCGAATTGAGTGAATGGCGTGTCCTTATTACCTTGAAAAGAATATAGAAAAAAAATACCTTCAGTGATACATGGAATGCTTCTTAATCATTCCTTTGAATTTTAAAACCCATAATATCTATTTCAATCTTTGGCCAATGCATATTTTCTAGAAAATGGTACAAAATAGAGAAAGTGAGATGCTAAAAAATAAGATTGCATAGATTAGGTCCAACATTAAAATGGATGGATTTCATTGATGATAGCTATAATTAAAAAATTTAGCTGGATTTTAGCAAAATAGAGTATGCTCAAACAAATCATAACAAATTTTGTATCCACCCATCATTGCTTCAAAGAAATGTAATCTGGTTGCATAAACTTTTAGAAACTTTCACAAATGTTATGCTAATAAACAGTTAGAAGTAAGCCACTCCATAGAAGATGTGAAGAAAATCCATTTTCCCTCCTTCTAGCGCCATTATGTGGATGTGAAAATATACAAATGGCTAAAACTCTAAACAATACATTAGCATGATTAGTGTTTTAAAACAAAACAAACCTTCAACATCCCTATGAAATAATGCATCATAGTTCAAAATGTAAAAAAATGACAAGATAACTAAAGCATATAAAACATGAAGTAAATCCTATCTCATAGTGGATTGGTGCTTCTGTGGAAATAATCCCTTTCCCAATTCTTGATAGGCCAATGATGAAGATGCAATGCCAAGATAATGGACAAAATTAGCTCTCAATGTGAAGAGAGTAACTTTGCATGAAGTTGTAGATTTTTGGAGGATTAAATCAATAGAGAGGGTCTCTATTTATAGAATAGAATGATAGAAAAATGCAAGATATGAAGAATTTGGGACAAAAGACAAACCAATGACAAGATTACATTTGTCAAGATGTGATAGGATGAAGGTTGTGCACATCTTGGTCAATGTGCCAAACAGGGGAGATTTGAAATTCAAAAGACGACTTGTTGGAGGGAGAAGAAAAGTTTTAAATGCCAAGTGGGGGACATGTAAGAGGGGAGTTAAAGCTATGTTGGAAGGGACAAGACATGTGGAAGGGAAAATTCAAATTGAAAGAATATTCCCTCTAAGATGCCATTTTGAATGAAAATGATGTATAAGTAAATCAATTAAATTGGTTGTAAAATCTAGAGAAAAGAGGATTAGGATTAACATTAACCATGGTTTGATTAATTTAAGTGAAGATTAGGTGATTTTGACTTTTGACTTAGATAATTGGATTTATTTAAATCAAATGGGAGGAAATTGATGCATTAGTAATTTAAGTAAAAAAATTGATTTATTTAATTAAAATGAGGAAAATTTGAAGATAATTAAATAAAATTTCTTTATTTAATTTAAGGAGTATGACTGAGGATTTAATTAAACAAATTATGATTTATTTAGTTAAAGAGGGAAAATGATGATAACAGGATGATTAAGGGCAACATGGAATTAGTGAATCTGGATTAGATGCATGATGTCAATTTTGTATGTCTATAGATATATTAGTGAATATCAATAATAACTAATTAAATTAAGTTATACACAGACATACATTTCTTCTAGTCCAATATCTTGTAGCACAAAAGATCATATATTTATTATAACATTTTACAATATATAAATATTATTATATCAGCATATTAGTGTCATTCATACAATGATCTTCGCTTAATTCTCATAGGTCTACTATAATATTTCATTATATTTACTATTTCATTCACATATCTTTGTTTTAGTTATCTCCTATGTCTTTTATCTATCTTACTCTATCTTACTTTCTCTCTTACCATGCCCTCTCAAGTATTTTATGCCTATAGTGCATATATGTATATTATTAGATTTAGGGATCTATGCCTTTTTATACTCCTTAATTATATCTCCTTCTATAGGTGTCATGGGTTATTTAGATTTATTGCACTATAATGTGTTGACCTTTGGTAAATTTAACTTGTTCTTTGAAATTGTCTATATTTTACCATCTTTTGGTGGGTATGTGTAGGATCATCATGGGAAAAACAGGCCCTTATGTGGCAAAAAAATTAGAAAAATTAGAGTTAGGCAACTTGACGTAAAAATTTGAATAAGTTATCTATATTATTTCAAAAATATGTACGAATAGAATCTGTAGCAAGTTGAATGCAGTTTCTACAATACTATGTTTTTTTTTAATAAAAAAAATCTATTTGGTGAAAATTTGAAATTTCAATGCAGTAGTACTTAAATTTCAATGAAAAATTAAGAAGTAGGTGTCTTTCTAACCACCCTAACCACAATAAAAAGATAATATTTTTTTTATAAGATTTTAGATATAAGTAGAGGACTCATGTCCCAATGTGGTGCATATATTTTTGTAATTTTTTTCAAAGTAAATAATTAATTATCAATATTTTATTACAACCTTTAATCAATATAAGAAACTTGTATGTCTGACCACCTTAACTTGGTCAAAACTTCATGAAATTCAATTTTTCATTTTTTAATCCTATAGTATGTAAAGCATAGAATGTAACACATGTTTTGGATTCAAAAAATCTGATATTGTTTGAAAGCTACAGATGTTTTTCAATCAACCTATCAATCAAGACTTTAGTCATAATTTGAATAGAAAATAAATAATAATTACTTGTCAAATTCAAAGTAAAGCATAATTATATTGGTGGAAAGATGAGAATCTCCTTTAAAAACCCTTTTTGTTTCATCAATTTTGGGTAAAAAAAGATTCATCAGCCACATACCCATCATATTGCCACTTTATCACCCATCATGATCTTGCACATACCTTGGTAACTTTGTGGATTTCCACCATTGGCATCATTTTTTCTTCCCTTTTGTAACGCCCCGCCGTGCGAACCCCAAAGGACAATCACACAATAATTACCGCACAATTTTTTTTTTTAAAATAAACATAACATACATGTAATACATATTAAGTCATAACACGAATTTCATTTAAATAGATTCACTAACACATACATCCCTTGGGGTACACGAAGAGTCATTACGCAACTTAGATCCATACAACAGCAATAAAGAATAAAATCTAAAGATATAAAGTAAGCATTAACAACTATAACACATACACGATGATCAATGATAAGAAACCATCTGAATACGCAAATACATCATATGCATGATCATCCTGACACATTGAATTACAACTGCCATAGCCAATATCCACACCAAGTTTAACATTTCATTATAGTACAATGTTCAAGAAGTACAATGATGTAAAAGTGTTTCCTAACATAAATGGAAACCATACACAACATAACATGATACAAATAAACAGATGAATACAAGGTATCATAACTGGCTCTAAGACAAATACGACTCTGGAGTTGCTGCGACAACACCAATCCGCTCCTCTCAATCCTCGACTGGGGACCCAATGGGGTGCTTGGCATGTTCCACCCGACCATGTGAGTCCAAAGACCCACCCCCCGTGCTAGGAGCTAACAAGAAAGAGACCTCAACCAAGAACATCCAACAGAGAACCACAAGACTCAACGTCATACAAAAGTATCATAACACTCAGGAATTACAATGACATAATCAACCACATCCAAGAGTCATAAATCTCATCACATAAATCAAGGCAATAACCAGTAAACAAGGAACCAAAGGAAGATCATAAAACACTTTCAAATCAAACTGAATTAATAAACGTAACACAATTCTGATTCACAATGACACAATACAATAACATCATATCACAGTACCATAAGAGTACAAGGTCAAAACCCAAACATCCACAAGATTTATACAAGACCACAGAAAAACACCATAGATAAAATAGGGTAAAATCATAAATCATTTCAAACAACTATGTTTCATCAATTCAAGACAAAGACCCACTTCCAGAGGATTTCCAAAGAATCAACATAATAAGGAGTGTTAGAGGAGAGTGTCATCGCATGGCTTACATGGATTATCCAGACTACTACTAACGCAAGGCGCCGCCTCCGTCTACTGACGAATTATCCAGACAAAACCGAGCGCTAGGAGCCGCCTCCATCTATGGTTATCCAGACTACCTGTCTCAAGGCGCCGCCCCATAGGGTTGCTCATGCGGATCCATTACCCTTCGCGAAGACAAGGCAACGAACATGCCAACCACGGCCTTCTCAATCCCCTTTAGCCTGTGATAGCACAAACGACGGATGAGGCATCAATTATCTTTTTAATGTGATTCTACCCACCCCCTAGTTAATTATTTAAATTATCACTTATTAATTTCACTCTAACGAGGGCTATCCTGGCACCCCTTTGTGCGCTGACCACCCACTTAGAGCCACTCTCACTCTAGACACTCAAAACATAAAAACCAAAATCCAAGGGTTGTACAACATAACAAGAACATTATATCACAACAGAGCAGCATGCAAGGCATTACCCATCTTGCCATAAATACATAATCAAAATCTCAACGATTCATGTACAACCCATTTCAATTCCAAAAATCAAGGCACTTGCCACATCAAAGCACATAGAGAGAGAACATTGACCAACCATAAAAAACAAGCCTCTGGAAGATTCTCAAAAAGTTACACTAGGGTTTCCCCATGAACATCTGACAACAATAAAAGCAAAACCTTGAAGAACTATTTTCAATTCAAATAAGATCAACAACTCCCTTAAACAACATCAACAACTTTGATACGAACTAAATCGGACATCCAAGGGAAACCTCTATTTTCTCCTCTCGGAATACCCATAACTCAAGAACTTTTCAATTTGACTCATTAACAACTCAAGCAGAACCATCAGTCATGACAAAGATAACATTAACCGATTTTCCTCTTAGGTAAAGAACAAAAGAACACATACTGGTTCCCAACGAATAGCAACATAACAAAATGAGAGAAAATCTCCAACTCAAAAATCAACTCAGGAAAAGTCACATTGAAAGGGTCTATCAAAACAATCCATGAACCACACATTCAAATACAATATAACCATTCATTCAATAAAAAGTAACTCAAAGAAATCTAATAAGAACATTATTTTAAAGATCAATCATTTCCAACATTTAAGGATATCGCAATATTGCGAATGAAGATATAATCTGATGTTATAAGCCACAAGACACTAACTCCCAAGCATACTCTTCCAAAATTAAAACAATCATGAATAATAATACGGGTTCCCATTTTACACACATAATTCCATACAAGGAAACCATCAAACACATCAACCTTGAAGAACACTATCTTAAAACACTTACAATGAACAGGCCATCGAGACATCTCCATAAATATCCCATAAATAACAACCAACTTAAACCAATTAAATATCACTTAAACCAGTAATCAAAACACTTTGTTTAAAACACATTTACTCACACATTATAACCATAAAGACCTTCCTTTAATTTAAGCATTATTTCAACGTTCTTACCACTTATTTTAACATATCCACTTAATTTAATTAAAAGAGTATTTACTACAAATAATTATATTTAAAAGAACTATATCCTATATGAGATAACCAACTCCATCCACTGTTTAATACGAATCCTAATTATAACTTTAAAATGTAATACTATAATTTACAACTTTATTATAATACTAAGGTGACGACACTAATGGATTATTTCACAAAGTAGTTTGACAAATAATTATCATTCACAGACTCATTAGATAACAAAAAGGTAATTAAAACCATTTAACATTTAATCAGTATCATTTAAATTAACTAAATACACAGTTCATCTATCTACAACAGAATTAAATACCTTTATTCCATTAGAATCTTTTGTTAAATAATATTTTACTAAGCAACCTATCAAAATAACCATTTTCACTTTAATTATTTACCTAATTCATTCCCTGGCACAATAATTCACAAGTAATTGTAGCAATATTTTATTCTACCTATTTGCCAAGAGTATCCATTAGCCAACCTAAAAGCATGGGAGGAGTTAGATATTAAGATAACATTTATTTCATTCTAAAAGAAATATAAAACAATTAAAAGATATCATGAAATTAACACTATAAAATTAAATCACCAATTAAGAGAACATGTAAGAAAATTCAAGATATTCTTTATATTATAATTTAAATCTCACGTTAAAAATTTTTAACCTATCTTTCCATTCTAAATTAGATACAATGATTAAAAGAACATATGTTAGAGTGTTGGATTGGTAACAATAATAATAATTAAAAGATAAGGTTTTATAACAATTTCAAAATATATAATTATATCGATATGTTGTCTAAAGAATCATTTTTCCTAGCTTATTAACAAATCTACCTTAATCAATAATGATGATATCCCGATTATTTAAAACAATATATCTAAGGTAAATCTATGATGCCAACAAGAAGGTATTGTAATTACAATTTACAATCAAGTGTTAACAATGTCTTTCTAAATAAATAATTAACTGAATCAAAACAATAAACATGAAATTCCAATATTTGTCAATTTATATTAAGAGTCTCATATTTCTAGATATATATATCTTATGCATGTGCAATTATATTGTTGAATATTAATTTCGATAGAAGTACTCATAAATCACATTAATATTCATACAAGATTAAACACAATATATCAATATTATTATTAATTTTAAGATTGATCTACACGAATTAAATTTAGATATTCATGATTAAATCTAACCACGATGATGCTAACATTGATTTATACAATAGTTATTGATGCTATTGTTATTATTTTCGTTTATTTATTTCCCCTTATTTTGATATACTTACAAAGAAACTAATTGATTCACTTTATTCTTATGTAAACATGTTTATATAATTTAAAAGAATTAAAATTAATTCAAACTAGTTACATGGAGATCGCAAATCAATTTATCCTACCAAAATTGTTCTTTAGAACCTAGAGGATTCTTTAATCTTTTAATATATATTCTTATTTTTAAGTAATGTGATCTTCTCTCGTGAGAAGTTTCTACTTTATTCAAAATGTTCATTTTAACTTTCCATGTTTTCTGTTTTATATTATTATGACTATTAAAAGTTTCCTAACGTTATGAATACCATAATTTATTTCAGCAATTTCAATACCCATACCAGAATGGACGCAACTCACAGACATTCCTGTTCGGTCGCCATAACTCAGACAGGTTGACAAAGAAATCAGAGAGGCTATTTAATTTTGTACAATGTTTCAACTCAGATTGTTGTAACAGTGACAGGTTGCCAGGTATAACAGAAAGTGAATATTGGAATTTGGAAATATCGCCATTTACTTGCATTATTACCAAATCCCGAATGTTCTCCTCAAGACTAAAGAGGAGGAGACAGGTGAGACGCAAATACACGGCTTAAGATAATGAGAATTAAAGTGCAATTTTTCTGATTAGAGGCGAGTTTCCAGAGACGCACCCCAAAATTGAAGTTTGGAAATTAATCTTCATGTCACATCCCCATTAATGACTTGCAGGGCATGGAATGGGGCCGACCACGCCATTATGGAGACATGGTGATCTCTATTTCTTGCAGGAGGATTGACCTGTGACAATCTCAAGCAATCCGAGGCATATATTTTTCTATTTTATTTTATTTTTGTTTTTTTTATCCTCAGAGGATAATGGAGAAGAAGAGTGCAGGAGAGTGAATGAAGGTGTTTGGTGGTGTGATTAAGGGAGTTGGGCAGGTAGGAACCCTCCCTATTATGTTAGGCACTAAAATTTCGCTTGCTCTTGAAATTTGGTGTTAAAATTTCCATATATATGTTTCTATTCCGGAATTCTTAAGGTTGAGAAGTTCAATTTTCATTTAAGGTAGCAATGCTGAGATATGAAAATTAAAATTCAACACAGTATCTAAAAGCAGAGGTTACATACCCGCATTGTATTCAGCGATGCATCCATATACCAAGCCTGCGCTGCCTTTCTCCCCTGCGTATAAACTTAAATGAAAGTTATCTGGGTTTTCCATTCCATGCTTCGCCATCCATGAAGATAAGTGCTAATCATGCTAATCTGAATGTGAATACAGATTTGTTCTATAGAATAGAAGCCCAACATAATGAATTTTTTTTTTTACGAATCTAAATTCTTACTGATTTATGGGTGTTCAATTTCGATTGTGCCAAAACTGAAAACCTGTTGTCCCTTCAATCCCTAACTGAATGCCTTTTCACATTCCCCATAACCGAATTTTGAAATAATATTTCTTTGCATGTTAATTATTTGTTTCACAAAGAAATAATAATAAAAATCTTATTTTTATTGCATATTTATCCTCCAAAAATAATAATAAAGAAGTCATTTAATTTTGTTTACTATACTATTATTCATTATTTTATAATTGACTCCCTTAATATATGAACCAAAATAGATCAACTATTAAATTTTTAATAAATATTTAATAATTTAATCTTTCTTTTAGTTATAATAAAATATATATTTATTTTAATAATTATTTTCACCTTAATTTATTTAAATTAAATAAATTATTAGTAATATTTATTTAATCAAAGAAAATAACAATAAAACAAATTAAAATCAAAAGATACCCTATCTCCCACAATTGAAAACAATACAACGATATCACAGACGGAGGGACACTACACCTTTTAATATTCCAACTTAATGGGAGTGGGATATAACTATTTTTCTAATATTATCCCTCAAGTAAACCCATGTCTTTCACTTAAGACATGTTGGCTCTATCTAGCTAGTCTTCTTGTAGAAAATTATCTTCCAAACCAATATGATAGTTTACAAATTTTTCATCTTCTTAGTATAGAATGTTCTTGTACATTCATCTCAACTATACATATGTATTTTCCCATTATATAATGATTTAATATAAAAAATTGAATATGACCTTGATTTTTACTAGTGTAGATTCTCCAATGTTGATAGAGTTTAGTATTTAAATAGAATCCATCAATTATTTATCATAGACAAGGGACTTATTAAGTGTACTAGTCATAGGTTAAGTAATTAACTTTGTAATGTTGAAAAAGTGATTCCTAAACCTAATTAGGATTAGCTACATTCCCTTACAAAATATTATAATTTAGTTTTAAAAGGATATAAGATTGACTTGCAACCTAAAAGGTGATTCAATCTACCCTAAACCTAAATTATTTTGGGGATTTAAAATTGATTTTTGATGAAATGCAATGATCCAACTAGTTAACTATGAAAATGTAGTGTTCTATCATGAATACAAACAAACTCAAAATCGATAGACACATTTGGGCTCCAAAAAAGTAGAAGGAAGACACAGAGGTACTTGAACTATTAATTTGAACTTGATTTTTTTGTACAAGGCCACCAAGGGCACCGTAGTCTCAGAGTTCCATCGATCTGCTAAAGTTTTCAAAAGTCCTTCATTATCCTGAATGATGGGTATGAAAGTAACATGGTATAACCCTAGGGCATGCAATGTATCCCTCTCCTCATCTCCTAGATGATATCATAATATAAAAGAAGAAATATAGGTGGTAATTGCACCTATGCTCAGGGTGGGTGCATGAAGTTGGGTACCAATTTTTTGGCCACTTTTGAAAAAAGTTTTAAAAAACGCGCTTGCGTTATAATTTGAGTGTGTTATAACATACTCACATTATTTCACATCAAAAAAGAAAATAAAAAAAGTGAAATTATTTTCCTTGGAACACCAACCCAAAGGCTTGGAGGGCATTCCCAACAAGGTCAGAGATGTGTTTGCAAATTCTACAATTTTTCACATAATCAGGTATGTGCTCACCGTCAAGATTGCATCTAGTTCAATATCAACAAAATCAAAAACATGGGTAATGTTAGGTTCTCTCTTAGCTATCCAACGATGTAATTTTTTTCACTTTTCGACAATGTTAAGCCTTTCATCCATAATTTCTTTTGTTTGTATGTTTTTTTTTTCCAAAAAGCAGTGTTTGGTGTTTTTATTGTTATAAATTAACTGTTCATCAAATTTTCAAATAAATTAAATTTTTAGAAAATAGACTCCATTCTACAAATTTTAAATTTTTTTTTTTAAAACATCAATTATTTTCCAAAATTTGTAGGTGCAGCATAGCCAAAAATTTTGTTTTCAAGAAGTTCCCACTTAGAAAATTAGTAAAAAATCAAATATTAATTAAAAAATTATCTTTTTTTTTTTCATCAACTAGATGTTGCTAGATAAATTCTCACTATAGAGATTTTAAAAATACTACAAAAAATTTCACTGTGCTTAGGTCGTACAAGAGTTGCTATGTTATGTTTTTTCTGACAAAAACAACACCAATTTGAGTACACCCCTCTTTTGAAACCCTTAATCTCAACCATTTTAAAAATAAATTAGTATTTTAGAAAGTAGACTCAAAACACTTCGATCCTTGTTTTTGTTCCATTTCAAAATTTTGAGTATAACTATCCTCAATTTCACGTCCAAGGTCAGTATTTCCTGATTTCAGAAAAAAAAAGTGGCCACGTAAGCCCCCTTTTTGGAAACCATCTTGGTGCACTTACCCCTCACAAAAATCTCATTACATCAATTACAATGCCTAACTAAACCTATTGGAACTTTTATATGGAGAAATATTTATAAAAAATTGACTCAAACTTCCTAACAGTCAAATGTGTCACACTGTCATATAGATTTGGCTCATACATGTGAATCACATTGTAACTACGAATAGGCTAAGCAATTGTGGTGTACTATCATAAATATGCATTGTAGGAAATGAGTTGTGGCATTTTATCCTACACTTGCATTACACCACAATGGATGTGATGTAGAAAGAATTTGTTAGTGATTTAACAATGGTGGCTCTATTTTACACATGTGTCACACATTGTACATGTGGTGCACAAGACCACATATGCAATGAATGTGATAGAAAATGTGATGCAAAAAATGCACTACATCTATTTGGTCTTCTTTGATCCCCTAAATCTAGAAAAAAATGAATAAATTATAAAGATTTAAGGAAAAGGCACATATCGCATCCCCTAAGCCCTCTAGTTGTCAGAAGGACCTAACTCAATATCCATGGTATGCAACTATTGGAATAGGCAACATTTCGGTAGGGCTCCTTCACCAAATATCCTCTCAAAGCTCTCAAACTTTTGAACACAAAATGTACAAATGAACATTTTTGCACCCCCTAGAGCCTATTTATAGACTTTTAGGGTAGGATTTTGGCCCCCCTTTATATTTGGACATCAACTTCAAACTTCAAATGCAAATATGACCACCCCAAAGATCCTAAAGTTAAAATTTTATGTTGCGAACATACTCAACACTATCAAATTTACTTGTTAGAATAATTTCTCAATTTTTTTTGAATTTTTTCAAACTTTGTAATTTTTTTCCAAGGGGGCATCATCCTATCCTACCATCATCACGACATATCGAAACAACATTTGAGAATTGTTTTTTGAATTTTCTTTGACATAATGTTATAAAAATGCATTATATTAAAGAGGGGAAAAATGTAGATACCCTTAATGGTCTTGACTTGCGAGCAGCATCCTTTTTACTAATTTTCACTCCTTTTCTCTAATGATTAATTAATACCTTATTATTTAATTATTACCAATTTTTTATATTTTGCTATTAATTAAGTAATTTTACATTATTTAATTAATTCATTCTAATTTATTGTTTCTCACTAATTAAATAAATATTATTTATTTAATAATGTTCTAATTAATTGTATTCTTCTTGATGAATTAAGTAAACCTTATTTATTTAATTGTGTCACTAACTTCACTTATTCTTCTGATTTAATTGAATAGTTATCATGTTATTACTTAATTAACATCCAATACCCTTCTTATATTAAATAATTGTTAGTTATTTAATTAAACCATTTTCCCACTTCTAGAATAAATCATTAAATTAATTATTTAATTCTTCAATCTTGATTTAACATGATCCATTAATAAATAAACTTTTACTTATTAATTCAATATTTAAATTGCACATTCCTCCAAAGCTTGATTAATTATTTAACTAATCAATTATCCTCTTAAACATTGACTAATCAATCAATCCCATTGATTATTCAATCAAATCCATTGACTAAAAAATCAATCCCATTGATTGTTCAATCTCACTAATTGATCAATCTCATTGCATGTTGATGGCTAACCACTAACTCTTAAACTTTGGTGTTGGCATCATTGTGATCATCACATATACCTAAAGCATATAGAAAAAGAATAGCATACCCATTTCTGCGAGAAAAGTCGTACTAAGAAGAACAATGGAAGTCATCCATGGTAATACAGTGAAGGTGAAGGCATCAATTGTTTGAAATCTAGTATAATCTATTATTGCATGTTTCCCATTGATTATATTGGATCTGATTGAGTGTAGGGCTATAGATTTTGGTTGTTCGCATTGTTTCCTATTATCTTTATGACTAAAAGTTCAATTTTCTAAGTTTATATATAGATGATTGAAGATCAAAATAGTAGAATGGAAATATTTTCTTGAAAAGAGAGAATTCAAGTGAAAATACAAAAGAATATATTTAATTCTCACATTACTCTTTATGACTAATAAAGAAGAGAGGTGAATGCTATATAAAGAGAAAAAACAAAGGAATATACATCTAAAAAGTGTAATAAGTCAATTCATCTAGAATAGGCAAGAAATGTAACAAATAAATCTAAAAGGTATGAGACTCAACTACCCAACAGTGAGTGAGAGTAACACAAGTAACTGATAGATTATGACATGTGATTTCATAATAATTATGTCTAAATGACCTAAACAAATTTAATAATATTTGTAAAAAAAAGAAATGTCCCCTAACATTAAAATAAATAAATTAAAAACCTATAATAATAGAAGCAAATATTAAATTTGAGAATGAAACATTTTTCTTGATCTCAATGATAAATTACAAAATATAACATAAAAAAATAAAAACCTACACTAATACAAAAAAATATTAAATTTGACAATGAAACATTATTCTTGATCTTAATGATAAATTAAAAAACATAATCTAAAAATTTGAATAACCTACTCTACTAGAAAAAAATATTAAATTTGACAATGAAACATTATTAACCGATAGGCTATTTTGTTTGAAGTTTTTGTTGGGATTTTCATCAGCCTAGCCGTGAATTGAAGTTGGCAATGATGGGGCTCTGTCGGGCGGTGGGGAGGCCACCATTATTTTAGTGTGGTGAAGTGGGTGTTGGTAATTACATGGGTTGGTGGTGGTTGAGAATGGTGTGCTGGATATGGGGAATGTGAATGGAAAGTGTTTTTTTGCATGAGGCCCAATGTTCCCTATCATTACATGATGGTGGCAGATGAAGTAAATGCAATATTGAATGTTGGCATGTGGTAGATTATACTTTGATCAATTTGTATTATCGGAAGAGCTATTGTGGTGTTGGTTTGAGAGGAGGCTATTGTTAATTTCGTTGCATTAAGCTTCATCTTTTAGTAAGTTTGAAGGTTTTAAAAATATTGAGCTGTAGAATTAGTAAGTCAATTTGCATGGGTTTTTACCAAACTGAATTTAATGTGTATTTCTTTCATTCTCTACTTATTAGTTTTGATAGCAAAATTTGAGGGTTTGAACATGTATGTGCTATGTAATGTGCAACAAAGTATATTGATTAAGTTGCATTGTCGAAATAGTCATTGTGGTTTTGGGTTGACAATGAAATATTGTAAGATCCATCATCTGCGGTTCCCTGGTTAAAATTATCGAGTTTTGCTACTTTCTGTGTCAGATTGGAGGGTTTTAAAGCTGTCATTCTCTACAATTTGTAAGTAATTTTGGATAGGTATTTTGTATAGATTGTTTTTGTTGCATGAATTTTGTAAGTCATTTTGCATGGATGTCTAGCATTATCATTTTCTGTGGGTCAAGAAATTGTAGTTGAATCTTTTTTTGTTTCATTGTGAAATATGGCTAGGGTTTGTAATTTTTTCGTTGCTTGTTTATTGTATAAGTATAAAATAATTTTTTGAATTTAGCAGTAGTTCCAACATTTTTTTGATAAATTGGAGCAGAGAATATAGTAAGAGAGAGTACAATAAAAATATTAAAGGCGAAGGGAAAGTAGCAAAAAAAAATTTCATTGATGCCAAAGGGTGAGAGAATGTAGTGAAAAATGCCTTGACATCCAAAGGAGGAGAAGTGTTTTTGAGTTTTGACACTTAGTTATTTTTCACTAGGTGTTGCCATCAATGCCAAAGGGGGAGATTGTTGGCATATGGCTTTGGTAGATTTTTTTTGGTTTCTAGTGTTTTCATTAATGGCAACTGGAGTCAATAGTATGGTCCACATTTTAGAAGTAGTTCCTACTGGCAAGAAAAGTAGAAGATTGTAATCTACCAATAGAAAGCATGAAGAATAGAGTATTCAATTGATAAGTTGGTCTAAATACTTCACCGGATCATTATTTTGTTGTGTGGATGCCCATGGAATCTTGAAAATTATGTATGTTACCTTATTGGTAAGTTTTGTGGTGTTGCAAAAATCGGTGTATGAGTTAAGAGATCTGGTAGAATGATTTATTGTTTATTTTCTCA
>VDFB02358588.1:0-17954 GCA_007258455.2 Sequoia sempervirens
CTAGTATGCAAGGACAATTATTCTATTAGTTGTAACTAGATTATTAGTTGAACCGTCTAATGTATATTGATAATAATTTCTAGAAGCAGATCCCTAAAGTACCTACTCTTTCAGTATTTCTTGGTTATATAAAGATGACTTGAATTTTTAGATTTTCATTATTCTCGTCACCTTCTTGTATCAATAGAACTAGCTTCAAGTACTTCCTAACCCTCTAAGTGTTGATCTTTTTTTTATTCTTCATATTTGAACACTAACTTTTGGACCTTCCTTGAGAGGGTTTCCACTCCTTGAAGGAAAAAATAATCAACAACAACAAACTGTTGATTTCAAACAAAAGAACAATACTTCTTTGGCTACACCATGATCACTGGATAACCTAGGTATTCAGGTTGATTTTTAATATAATGATATCCCCATAGCGGTGCTAATTTATTAGTGTAAGTTGATAGGATGTCAAACTTACCCAAACAAAACATACTAGCTAAAATTAGAAATCAAGTGTAGAGGTGTTTCAAATATGCATTGGGCTCACACTTTACTAAAAATATCCAAAGTAATTTTGTCTTCAATAATGACACTAATTTGTTGGCTAAAACTAGAAATTAAGTTGCAAAGGTGTTTTAAATATCCACCAAACTCATACTTCACCAACAACAATCAAAAGAATGTTTTTCCTCAATAACAACACTAATTTGTTGGTGATCTGAGTTGTAAGCCCCAAATCCCTAAGGTCTAATGATATTCCAAGTGCTATGGGTTTCAAACTTGGTAAGATCACACAAACTTATCTATAGATTGGCCATCTAAGGACCAATAATTGAGGTGGGTAAGACCTCCTTCACTTTTGGCTCTACAAGACCAAGGGGCATTTTCCCTAAGGTGTTGAATTTATGATTGAAAGATTGCACTTTACCTTATAGAAAACCATACCCATTGCATAGTGTATCCCAATGCTAGTTTCATAATATACTTATATTGTGCTAGTTTAGAGATGTAAGGATGAATTCCTACAAGTAATAGATAATCTTCCCTAAACTTATCAATGAATGAATTTCTATGATAATCCCTATTGGATATTACAAGAATTCAAACATTAAAATAGAACATACACACTCAGAAATAAGAGATGTCTTAATTTTTTTTATTTTGAGTGTGTTGAGGATGTTGCGAGAGAAAATTAACTATAGATTAGTGTCTTTATCAATTGATTGTTCATTGGTAATATTATTGAAAGTACCTGTTGATCACTCAGAATACTGAGAGGGGGTGAATCAATATTCTACTAAACCATTCAAACATTATCCATCCAATTACCAAAGAACAATCAACTGATACAAGAAAAGAAAGCATGAAATATCCAAAACATCTCATAACACATGAACACCAAGATTTTTACGTGGAAAAACTAAAATGGGAAAAACCACGGTGAGTGTTAGCTCACAATATATTATATTCATATATGTATACTATAGAAATGCTCATTGTAGGTGGACTCATTGTCCAATGGACTCAATATCCACATAAAATAAGATAGAAGATAGAAGGCGTGATTATACATCCTAGTGAACTATTACAATTGCATCTACAATATGTTGGATTACAATTCCAATAAAGTACAAAATCAATCTTTACATTGATCTAGATCAATGCTCTACACTACTCTATATTCACACACTTCTAATTGAATTCACATTACACACATGTAGGTGGAACACCATACATGTCATCTATTTCTCATCACTTCACACCTCATTCCAAAACACCAAAAAAATGCACTATATATATCCATATCAAGTGTAACATCAATTAGGTCAGCCTAATTGAATGTAACACACAAAATTAAACTTGTCATCCTCAAAAAATTTCATCTAACCTTTGTGCCTTAATTCAAAATTCAAATATCCTCAAGATAGGTTGGGATAGGCCTAATATAGGTCCTACATAAAATAAGATTACTTTATCGTCCTTCACAAAACGTCAAACATGTTAGGTCGCTCCTAAATAAGACCTAAACATAAAATCCTTCATTTGATTACCTAATTTTTCACACGTGGAACTCAAAACATGATCCCATATTGATTTCCTATTCAAATGATATCTAGCAGCTTATCTTCAACATCATAGCTCAAAATGTTCATCTGTGGAGGAACGTGGAATCTCTTGCACTAAAACTCTATATAGTAAATAGCTACAATATACATAACTAAACTCTATCATTTATATCTTCCAAGATACTTCACCAAACAACAAACACTATTGGATTTAGATGCATTTGATATTCACCAAATTACTATTATAATTGTAGAGTGATATCTCTATTTGTAGAGGAGTGCAAACCCAAAAACTGATGCACTAAACCATTGTACTAGTAGGTTTGATACTTAGGAAAATTTCTAAGTAGCTATACTTTGGACCAAACTATCATGTACAAATGTCTTCAACAACACTTCTAAATCATGCTAGGATGATCCACATCAATGTTGACATTAGTGATAACACTAGATCATGCACAATGTACATACCATGCTCATGTTGGACTACATCATCTCCTCAATCTTCTAACAATCTCCCCCTTTGTTCCCCCTTTGTCATTGATGGAAACATGCTCTCAAAAAAAACTAAACATTCTCCAAAAACTTTCTCTCCCCTTTTACACATATCTTCGTCTCCAACAATCTCCTCAAATAATTCTCCAAGTATCTCTCCAAATGATTCTCTAACTCTAAGTATCTATCCCCCTTTGGCATCAATGGAAAAGGGTGTACTAGTACCAACAATTTGTATACTCTCCCTTAGAAATATGTACAAATAGAAATGACTAAAAGAATGTACTAACCCCCCCTTTGAAAGTTAATCAAAAAGATTCTAATACATCCACATATTTACAAAAGAATCTATAAACTTGAAGAACTAAAAAATGAATAGAAATAGAATTGGTCACAACCCAAAGATGTTGACCCCTGAAGCTTCTGAAGAATAGCTTGCCAAGAAGATATACCTTCTTTCAAGTATTGCTTTGTTGTTTCAAGCATTTTATATTGCGAATCAATCTCAACCAAGGTTTCCTCTCCTTCTTTTAGAGTACTCGGAGATAGATTCAAATTTGAAATCTTATCAGTACTGGAAAGGGCACTTGAGATAGGTATATGCTTCATTTTCACCAAGTCCCTTAGCTTTTCAAATTGCTTGACTATATCTTCCTTCTAGCTCTATAGGGCAAAGAATTTTTTGTTTAAACTCACTATAGTAGTCCAATTTTGATAATCTATATCCTTTGTCAGATCATAGGCACTTGATGCATTGCTTATTTGTGTCTCAATTGCATCCATGGCATCTTTTATTCTTTGTGTGGCATCCGACCACTTCATGCAGTACAAGAATAAGGTATTTTCCTCTTCCTCACAAGCTTGTACATCCATCAAACTTTCTTCAAATTTTTTGTGTGTAGATGCACACTTTTATGTGATATCTAACAATTCCTTTTTTTGCAAGCTTCATCTCAACTTTTGTTTCGACTTTTCCTTTTAGTTTGGAAGCATATTCCTTGATGGAATCAATCAAGAACTTGAATTTATTCATTTTAGATAATGATTAATCAATATTTTTTCTAGGGGTTATCTCTTGTAATGCCTTTACAACTTCATCCATTAATTTAGCACTCTTTTGATATGTTTCAATAATCTCTTTTCTTGATAATGTGTGAAAGACATCACCTAGTTGCAACTTGTGTATGGAATAAATTTTGTCCAAGACTACATTTCCTTGTTGCATGGGCAGTTGCAACAGCTAAGATGAAACTACTGGTTGGAATATTACTTGCTTACAAAAAATACTATTTAAAGGATTACCAAAGGAAGATTCACCAAAAGGCTTAGGTAACTCAACCTCTTCATCCTTTCTGGACTCAGTGCTCTCCTCTTCCTCTGCCTTGTCTTCTTCGTCAAGCTCCTTATCCCTCTCTTTTTCTTCATCATCCTTTTTCTCTTCACCTCCTTTGTCCTTGTCCTTTCCTTGCTCATTGTCCTCATTTTTATATTATTCTTCTTTCCTCCCACCATTATCTTCTCTTTCCATGTTTTCTTCTTTCTTTTTCTCTTGTCCACTATTCACATCATGCTTATCATATTTACCAGTGCACTATTCTATATCTTTCAAAGGAAAAGATGTCTTTGGATTGACTTGATCATTGTTTACTGGTGGAGGAATTGGCTTGTCCTCTGTATTATCATGAGTAATTGGAGGACTAAATGTGTTATCCTTTGTGGTTTCCTATCTAATCAATGTCTCTTCTTTTGTAATATTTTCAACTTCATCATTTCCCTACACTGGTTCTTTTGTATTATCAAAATTTTCCTCTGCATCAATAACTCTATCATTGATCTCATGCTCATGTTGAGAATCAATAGTGTGCACATCTCCTTCCTCTTTTGATTTTTGGGAATTGAAATCATCATTTAATCCTTCTTCAGATATTAGGACTAGACCCAACTTTTGTACAAGTTCCTCGACCTTGTCATTACACTCTTACTAGATCATAGCATGATCTTTTTGATTCATTCCCATAAGTATGTTTACCTTTTTATTTTTCCTTAGCTCCTTGTTGTAGATGGTAGCCAATGTGGCTCGGTTTGCTTTAGTCAAGGGAGCACCTACTCTTTCTAGTGCTTCATCTTTCATATTTTCATGTTCCATAATTGCATCCTCTCTTCTTTTTAGAAAAAAAAATCCAAACATCATCTGATATATCCTTCCAGATATTATGCATATCTACTTCAAATACAATAGCTTCAATTATTGTAGCTTTATCTACCTCATCAACTTTATTATACATTTTTATTATTTCCTTTAACATTTCATTTTGCACTATATTATTGAATAGTGCTTCAAGCTTCATGGGAGTGTGAGGTTTCTCAATATATTTTTGTTTCTGTACCTTTGCTAGAGGCTTCTTTGTTTCTTTTTTTTCTTCTTTGGAGAAGCATTTTTAGCTTCCTTCTCCCTTTTTTGAATTTTGAAAGCTACTTTTTCTTTCTCCACTTCCTCCACTTTATGTATCCACTATGTCAATTCTCTTTCTTTTCCTAACTAGAGGGGTTCCATCCTCTTCTAATTCTTCATCAACAACACTGATGTCAATTTCCTTTTGTCATGTGGCATTTTTCTTGACTCTCCTTGTAGAAACAACAAGGGGTATTGGTGTTAGTCTTCTTTGCTTCTACTTTAGTGGTATGAACTACCAGAGGGGATTTCTCCCTTATCAGAGGATTGTCTATGGATTTCCTCTTCTCACCAGCTGTAGGTAGAGATGTTGTAGTAGTTATTCTTGGTTTTCTTGAGCTACTAGAGGTTTTTGTTGCACTCATGTCAACTCTAGCTCTATCTCTGGCATACTTAACTCTTTCCTTTGAAAGACCACTCTCTTGTACATATACATCAAGCATCTTGTCAAATTCTTTCTCATGACGAGTTTCTTGAATTACAGGTGAACTTCCATTGATTTTTCTTCATAGGTCCCATATATTTTCTTGTTCTCATATTTAGTACTTTTCAGTAGTACTTCTACATAGCCAACAAGTTCTTCCTTTGACACTTCATACCCTATTTCAATAACCCAAATGGTCCTAGGTTCTACTACTTCCATCTCTCAAAAATCTATGGAGACTAGGAAATTAATGTCATTTTTGTTTCTTTCCACAACACTTCTTAGAATCCTTTGTCTCTTATTCATTCTTCTTTGTAATATTACAAAGAAGGAAGAAAGGGCATCATCCTAGGCTTTAATATCTCCAAGGATTCTCATAAGATATGTTATTTAGTGTGTAATGGGAAGGTTATACATGACCAGTTGACCTTTCCAATCATAGGAGCTTCCCTCAAGTAGAAGAGTAAACACACTACCAATTTTCCATACTTAAAAATTTACTTCTTTTTCTTAATCTCCATCAAATTCCCCATCAATTGTTGCGTAAGCAACTCACACAAGTCATAATCAACACCATTCTCAACCATTTCATGTGCCACATTGATTACAGTGGTCGAAACTAAGTTATCTCTATTGTTATAATATATTTTGCATTTGATGAGGATAGTTGTATATCTAATATCATGACTTCTAATAGGATTCACTGTGAGGGATCTTTGATCAAATGTAGCACTGATTTTCTCCATTAATTATTTGTTCTTAGTAGATTTTAGAACTAGAAATGGTCCAATAGACCATAAACTGATTATTTCTCTTATTAATTCCTTTGCAATCATGTGATGGCCATCAATCCACACAAATTGGTCATGAATTCTGCTTAGTGCCAACCTAATCCATTTGTTTTCATAGAATAAATTTGGAAATCTTTTCCACACATCTAATTTCTTTTCAACTAGGGATCTATACTCTGGTTTTAGGGAGAAATTATCTCTAGTTAACCCATTTTACCATAATTTCCCAAGTTTAGTAGGTGAATGTTCATCCATGCTACTATGAATATATGCCCTAATGTCCTTGGTTGGTAAAACCCCATAAGGTATATGTGAGAATGCACCCATAGGGTCATCTTCTATAGATTTGGTGGGATATCTTCTCAACTTAGGTTGTGGTTTTTTTGAAACATCTACAACTCTCAGTGTCACCATTGTAAATTATATTCAAACTACTTTAAAAAAATCTAGAAAGTTAGGGTATGCAAGAATTGCTAAATACCTTTTTTCTTTGCTTCTTTGAATTAGGGTTTTGATGCTTTGAGCTCTAAATCACCTTTTTCACTTCAAATTCACTTATCACTACTCTATTCTCCTTTTATTTCTTTTGATGAAATGAATTTTCCTTGTCAAATTTTCTTATAACTCTTTGATTTGACCTAATTCTATAATAAATGCTTCATTTCATAAATCTAGCAACCCTAAAAACTATATGCACAATCACCTTCTCAAGCTCCATAAATATTTTCATTAGCATATTTCTTTCCACAATATTCTTCAAAGGATCAAGCATTCCATTGTTCATGATATATCTTCATGTTGTGGCTTTAACACCTCTTTTTTGGTGGGGGACAAGATATCCATTAAAGCTTGACCTAAGCTAGTGGATGGCTTAGTTTTCAGAGGATTCATCTGCACCAAAGGATGGTATAGATTCTTCCTTCTTCTCAGCCTCCTTTTTCTTTCTCCAAATATTTTCCACTTCTTTCTTTACTTCAATTGGATCAACCTTTTTGATTGGTTCAATCTTCTTTACCGAATTATCCTTCCTTGTGTTCCTGCTTTTGCAAAACTTAGCAATATGTCCAAGCCTACTACAATTGGTGCATATGACATTTCTCTAAGAATTACTTCTTCCATTCATTTTGGATTTGTATTGATGAGCTTCGTTTCCAAATCCATAGCATGTATAATAGTAACCATTAAAGGGTTGAATCATTCTACCATTGTGATATGCATCACTAGTAGAATTTAGCAAATAAATGACTAATTTGGTCATCAGGATAAAATCACAACTAAATGACTAATATCAGACAAATAAAAATGACTAAATAAATAACTAAATAAATGTGCTCATTATTAAAATCTTGGCCATAATTTTCATTTTAATAAACATACTCTAAAACCTTCGTCAAGACCTTATTTTCAATCATAGCCCGCCATAATTAATAATAAAATATTACAAATAAAATTACTAATAAATATTTTTTGTGGAATAAATATTTTGTTTTGTGGTGTCATCATATGAACACCAAATTTTCTTCTAAATTGAATTCCCAACTCCTCAAAGGGCCCAACTATGTAGTGTGGAAGATAAATATGCATACAATTCTCAAATATATACTAAGCTACTTATAAGTTTACATACTCTACATTTACTAGAGGAAAATAATGATATTACAAATAGTTTACAAGTATGATTATATAAATTAGTTAAATTATAATAGAAGAGATAAAGATGGAGATAAAAAAAATAAAGAGATAGAGACAAAGAAATATAGAGGTAGAGAGATAAAGAGGAATAGAGATATAGATGGAGAGAAAGATTGAAAGAGAAAGGAATAGAAAAAAGAGAGATAATACAAGAGAGATAGAAATATAAGAGATAGAAAGGGAAAGAGAGATAGAGAAAAGAAAAACTAACTTTTGATTACTTGTTTCATGCCAAAAATCCAAGAATGGTATGTGTCCTTGGGGAGTTATGCTCAAGGTAGCATGACGTTTGATATAGACAGACAAACTTATAGAGAGAGAAAGACATAAAAGAGAGAGGGAGATAGAGATAAGATATAGAGAGAGAAAGACATAAAATGGAGAGGGAGATATAGATAAGATATAGAGAGGTGGATAGAGAAAAAATAAACTAAACTCCTGTAATAAATTTACTATTACAAATATATAATTTTGTCTAATGAAAAATTATATTTAAAATATATATTTATTGAGTGAATGCTAATTGAGACTTTGTTACATAAACAACATCATTTGCTAAATGACCTACCAATTGACCTCATGTACTACACATATGTCTGAAAAAATACACCAAAATTTTCTCTAATTGACCTTTCATACCTCTTCGAGTGTACCTATTGCACACCAAGGTGCAATTGCTAGTAATAATTTTATATATATATTTAACATGTCAAAATGTGCTCATTATTAAAATCTTGGCCATAATTTTCATGAAAGATATCAAGTTTCCACAATCCATCTTGTTGTTACAGTAATTTTTTTGGATTTGATTGTGTTTTTGTTTTTCATCAACATTTCAAATCACCCTTCATGATTCATCATCAGGATAAGAGAGAGCTAAAGAGAAAAATTAATTGTTGCAGACCAAGACAAGCTAAAAAGAGAGAGGGAGAGAGAAGGAAGGAAGACCGAAGTTTGAGGTCAAGGGATGACAAGACCAAAGAGGATAGAAAGAGAAAAGGAAAAGGAAAGAAAGATGATAAAAATAAAATAAGATTAAAAGAGGAAGAACAAACTAAGAGACAAAAAAGGAAATAAAGGCCACAAAACTAGAGAAAGAAAAGAATCCTATAGAATAACAAAAATGAAATTATTAATAAAAACAATAAAAGAGGAGAGCATAATAATAAAACTAAAGACACAATTGCAACAAAATAAAAACCTCAAAAAATTAAAATGAATAAATAAACAGAGAGACTCACAAAGTAAATACCTTGAAAAAGAAAATTAAAAACAAAAGGACAAGATAACAACTACAATAATAAAAAGCTTAAAGAATTGAAAGAAAAACTAGAATTGAAATAGAAGACTAAAACCAAAAATTACCAATTAAATCTAAACCTTAATAATTTAAGAGAAAAACGAATAAAAAGAGAGATAAAAAAGACACAACCACCAAATTATAAAAGTGCTTGAAACCATAACAAACCTAAAAACTAAAAGGCAAAACTTGAAAAACAAAAATGAAAGGAAGAGACAAACAAAGGGAATGGGTAAGCAACAAAATAATATAAGAGGGAAAAGGACCAAAGGATTTTTTATAAGCATAATTTTTCATTTTAATAAACATGCTCCTAAAACCTTCATTAAGACCTTATTTTTCAATAATAGCTCACCAAAATGGAAGTGAGTGAAACCTTATTTTTTTAGATAATTTTCATTTTTAATAAACATGCTCCTAAACCTTCATCAAGACCTTATTTTCAATAATGGCTCACCAAAATGGAGAGTGAGTCAGAGCCTTATTTTCAGGCATAGCCCACTAAAATGGAGAAGTGAAGGATGAAACCTTATTTCCAAGGTAGCCAGCCAAAATGGAAAAGTGAAAGCACTTGATTTTGGATTGCAACCTCTGCCCATTTTTTCGCATCGAACACGATTTGTGCAAAATATTGTGGTAAGTCACTTTCCATGGTTTCAGTTAATTTTACTTTTCAAATTTGTATGCGGTCAGGCCATATGATCCATTCTTTTTTATATTTCCTTCTACACTTCAAGCTTGGTTATCCTATAGATGGAGCATGTTCATCATGCTTTTCAAGTTTTTGTAATGAATCTGGTCTTCATCTGCTTCTACTTGTCCATATGCTTCTTTTATCTGTCCTTAAATTTGTATTCAATCTTTATGACAGATTTGCATTCTATTGGAATGATACATTAATATTTTCCCTTCACTATGGAAATTCTTTCCTTAACCTTTTAACTTGTTTTGTGGCTCTCTTGCATTTGTAGCTACTTGGCACCATTTAGAAGATACATTTTATCAATTGCTCATATCAAAACATAAAATGTCAACAGTAAACTGTGCAAACTCCTACTGTATGTTGGTAAACGGGTATCATCATACTTCATTTTAACTGAGGAAATTCATCTTTCAGGTCAAGCTTTATACATAACCAATTAAAATCTTTTGTATAGTTTGAACTTTGACCTATTTTTGTTTATGTGGTCCATTAGATTGACAGGGTCCTCTGTACCTCAGTGGTTAGAATTTCATCCTCATCACTTGCTTGAGTTGACTTGGTGTCATCAGGGAACAAGTGATTTGTTCTCTAGATATAGTTAATTTGTGTCCATGTTAAGGATTTCCTATATATCCTCAATGATTTAAAGCATATTATGTGCATGTTGATGTATCCTCAACATTTATAATATCTAACCAACATCTAATTTTTAGGATCTAATGAAACTGCCAAATTGATGCATGATGAGTTTGGTTTTTAAGCTGAAGGAACATAAAGGTAGATTAATTTAGGCAGTATTTGGAATTTGGCCAATGACGTGCTTGTAGATGTTGTACTGGTATGTCGATTACTAATTAGTACTTTCCTCAACTAAAGTTGTTGGATTTGGGACTTTGCATCCAAATTTGATGGTTGCTATCTAGCCAATTAATGTTTCTCTCATCTCTTATCTTACTAAATGTGTAAGATTTTTTCTCATTTATTCTACCTTAAATATTTTTCCTTCAATCGTGGTGAAAATGGGATTGATTTTCTCTTCCCTTGATTTTGAAGCTTGTAAGATGTTTTTGTTATCAATGACAAGTGGAGTGTTGACAAGTGGAGTGTTTTGAAGTCCAAGTGACCTTTCTTAGTTTTTTTGTTGCAACTTCATGAATTGAAATCTTTCCAAAATGTCTTTCATTCCAATAAAATGAACATGGTTTTGATACAAAATTGAGCTATTCTTTTTTGCATGGTACTCATACATTTATAACATGCAGACAATAATGGAAGCCACATTTAAACTGAGTGAAGGAAGTTGATTTTCCTATGGAATTAGTATCATCTTCTTTATAGTTTTCCCAACAGCTTGACAGGACTATGTTTTCTTCTTACAATTCCTCCCTTTTGATTTTTCTTGAACTGTTGCAGCAATAGATATAGGAATAGAAAGAAATCATACAAATAAACTGGATCAAGAAACTCAACTCTTGGTAGATGAAGTTGAAAAGTTGTGAGATGGTAATTGACTAGTTGAGAGAAGTAGAACAATACCCAATGTTAGGGTTAAAAAGGAAATATTTAAAAGCTTAAAAAGATAAAATGAAAAATAATATAATATATTTACATTTCCTTTAATTTTGAAGCATCTACTATGTAGCCACTGGAACAGTGTTAGGTCTTGTTTGTAGACAAATCGCATTTATATGGCTTTGAGCATTATGTGTCCTTATATTTGAGATACTTCTCAAAATATTTGCGTCCACTGATATTGTAACCATGCCCTTAGGTGGATAGATTTAATGTATGTATTTCACATTGCTTTTCTTTCATGTATAAATATGAAAATCGTTGTAACTTTTTTAATGTTCAATCTTATTGGTGATCTTTATTATGACCACATAATAAAGTTTCTAGAGTTTCACATATAAATAGAGCATAATACATATGTGGAAACTGGATGCTTTTTCTTTGTATTTCTCAACATTGCATGTTTTGGTTTTTGCAAGAGAAGTCCAACAAAATTTGTGATTCCTTATACCAAATATGTTAAGAGTTTCAACCATCCATTGTCTACTGGAATACGTTTCAAAATGAAATTTGAAACTGAAGATACAACTGAGAAAAGGTACCTATAGACTCTTGTCCAATTCTATATCATTATAAGCATTTTTCTATAAATAATTCATAATGCTTGCATTCTTTTGTTGCACATTAAATCAACTTAAAAGTAAGTTTCTTGTCCATAGGTATGTTAATCACAGACTTACTATTCTATTTTTGGAGTTGGTACATGCAGATAGGAATGAACATTGAAGACTTTAAATGCTCCTGGCTTGTAGTGCAAGCTCTTGAATGAGCAAATGAAAGCCAAATTCAAAGACTATATGTATGCAGATAAGTCCATTTTCATTTGTGACTATCTGTGTAATTTTGCACTAGCTGCTTGTTGACTAATAGTGATTATGTTCTTTTTTAGGCTAATTATGGAAAAGTAGATCCATCTTGTGTTGCAAAAGTTAAGGATTTATATAGAGAACTTGGAATTGAGGTTTGTTTATTCTTTTCTTTTCTATTATGAGATGTTAAAAGTGATCTTTTCTTTTTGACGTTTCCACTATCAAATTGCATAGTTCACAGGAGAACTTAATTTTATCTATAAAAATGATATTAAGGGACATGTAGATTGAGTTGTCTATACAAATTGCAGAATTTAAACTCTTAAAATTAGCTTCCACTTTCTGAGGGGGCATGCAAATCACTTTTGAAGTTGAGTGTAAAAAATAGAGTAACATGTAAAGAAAAAGGATGAACAATAATAAAGTGAAAAGTGGCTTTTCTATCAACCATGTAGAGTATAATGAAAAGATTGCAAGGATGGTAGGGGTTTAACATTTACAGTGTAGTGGAACCTAAGTGACTGGGTTCACTAACATATTTGAATAAATTCACAAGTCTTGAAATCTTCAAGGCACAGTGGTTAAGTTTGATATACTAATTAACAAAAAAAATCTATTTGGCACATATTATGGTCTATACCAATTCTTTGTGTATAGTACAATTGATGAATCAACATTTACATGTATTCTATTTGACCCTCTAATTTCCTTATCATTGCTGACAACTACCAATGATAAAATCCAAAGTCTTATATGCCTGAAAGCTCTTCAGTTATCCACAATATCCACATGCTATAAGCTCTGATACAAAGATTGTGCATAGTTCTTCTCAGTTTATTCAATTTGGTGCTATTATTTTTTATCCTATGATTCAGGCTTCAAACTGACCCCTCTCATTAGTATTTGTCTTCCATAGCTGTCTAGAAGAGGGTAATCAAAATCAGTTCTGGAATATCTGAAAGTCAAAGATCCTTTCCCTAAAACTGAAGCTTTGTTCTCGACAAACTAGAGCTGAGACGAGCCAAGAACTAGTGGAAGGGAAGTTGAATGAAAAATGAGAGCAACTAAAAGCCTTCCTAAGAAAAGTTCCCTTTCCACTATAACTATCAATTCTAGTGTCTCTTTGTTCATTTTTTCTAGCATCTCCTCATTTTTCATTTCTTGATAGAGAGCTTTTGAAAGATGTGCAAGATGTTATTCAATCTCAACAATCAATGTTGAGATAAATGGGAGCATTTCTCTTGCAAATAAGGTGCTAAATCATTTATCCTTGAAGGAGATTTATGTGCATGAAGAAAACTTAGGAGGTCTTCTAGAATATTCTTGGACCCCTCATATATGGTATCTTTTATTTGACTAACCTTAGTTCCAACATAAGCGTTAAGGTGACCAAACCAGTCTTTAAATATTTTTCATCATAAATCTAAGAAACTCCAGCCTAGGTAAATTGACACTTTTTGAGGTCCCTCTGCGGCAGGCAACCTCGATGGCCAATTAATTTTGGTGCAAATGGGTTTCAACTTATCTTTGTAACTTGTCGAGGAGATGTAATATGGCTTCAAAGTGCAACACCAACTCTCTCCACCGCAGGATCTACAAATCCATCAACTATTATTTGGGTATGTCTGAGGATCATCATGGAAAAATAGGCCCATAAGTGGTAAAAAATTTAAGAAAAATCAAAGGTTAGGAAACTTGATGTAAAAATTTGAATAGGTTATCTATATTATTTCAAAAATATGTAAGAATAGAATCTGTAGAAAATTGTAGTTTCTAAACTACTCAATTTTTATTTTTCTCTAAATATCTATTTGGTAAAAATGTGAAATTTCAATGCAGTAGTACTTAATTTCGGGGAAAAAATAAGTAGGTGTCTGTCTGACCACCCTAACCATAATAAAATGATAATATTTTTTTATAATATTTAGATATAAGTAGGACTCATGTCGGATGTGATGCATATTTTTTATAATTTTTCCAAGTAAATAGTGAATTATGAATTTTTATTACAACTTTTAAAAACTATTAAAACTCATATGCTGACCACCTTAACTTGATTTAAAACATCATGAAATTAAGTTTTTAATCCTATAGTATAGAAAAGCATAGAATGTGATGTATATTTTGGATTCAAAAATGTGATACACGTTGAAAGCTAGAGATGTTTTTCAATCATCTATCCAATGAAGACTTTAGTTGTATTCAAATGAAAATTAATAATAATTATTTATTAATTTCAAGTAAAGCATAATTTATATTGGTGGAAAGTTGAGAATCTCTTTTAAAACCCTTTTGTTTCATAAATTTTGGGTAAAAAAAAAAGTCATCAGCCACATACCCTACACATACCCATCATGATCCACACTTTTATACCCCATTTGAACATCCTACTAACAAATAGGCTTTTAAAAGTTCATCCTGAGACTCTTTGGAGTGCTTCAAAACAATCTACAAACGTGCCATGAAAATCAACATTTGAGGGCAAAACTATTTTTGGCCTCTAAAATCTCCTTCAAATGCATTCCGGACTTTCGATGTTTCTCTGTCCGGTGTCTCATTCTGCGCAGTTCCTTTTGCCACTTTTCTAGAATCAAGCAAATACTTTCCCCCAAGTCTATCTGCTTGAGAGAGAATGTAGCGGACGTAATGTTTTTAGCCATTCACAAAAGACTCGTGTAAATTCACTCAGAAAAATCATCATGGTAGCTTGTAGCTTCTCTCTATGAGATTTCCACAACTGTACCTCATTGTCTAGGTTTGGAATCCCACCAAACAACTATGATCTAGGTGGCACTTCCAACCGCAGTCTTATTAAAAGGAAAATTGTTTAGAACCTCCAAGAAGAGTTCCACAGCCTGACATAGTGGTACCAGTGTGACTCTTACCACATTATAGAAAATGGAACTGACTTCCCCCACCTTATCAGTCTATCGATGGATCTATGAGGAGATTTTCCCCAATGTAGTAATGTTAGGCCGATAGTGTTAATTATAATTCTACTCAGTTCTTTCATATGCAAAGTCTTCACTCATAATACCAATGATTTTATTTGTGAGATAATTTTTAGCCTATTCTCTAGCAACCTGAACAAAACTATTGACCTTTTGATTGACATTGTAATTATAGAAAATAGGATCATCCTAGGTTACAACTTTTGTTGCTGCAATAAAAATTAAAGCCATTAAGGAACTTAGAGATTTATAAATATTCGAGAGGATACCTATAGAGATGAGAGTATATTTTGGTGCAGAAGCACCTTGCTATGTATGCAAATTTTTGTCTTAGGATAGGATCGAGGGTTTTTGAGTCTTTGGTCATGCAAATAAGGTCATAGTAGACCACTTATGATGTATATTGAGTCTAATGGGTTCATTTTGTAAAAGTTGCATAGACTAGTAAAAGTGTCAAATGTTGCAAAATTGAAAAATTGCAACAATAAGAATATGAAGGGTCAAGAGTCATGTAGAAGTTGTTGAGTTAGTTGTAGGTAGTTGAAACAAGTTGGAAAAAGAATAAATAGCCTCAATGCATTGTTGTAAGGGGGTGGTGGAAGAATAATTTGAAGTTTGAAATGAAGAAACCCTTATTTTCTTTATTTTCCACGCCTTCATCCCTGTTCTGATGCTTTGTGTAGAATATATGGCCTTGATCATGGCTTGAGACTAATTGGATGTGTTAGTGGTTTGAGTCTTCTTTATTTTGCAACAAGTTTCATTCATTTTTATTGAGTAATGTAAGAGATATTGTGGTTTTTGTGAAAGATGTCTGAAACCCTGCATTAGGGTAAACAGTGGACAAATTTAATTGTGTTTCTATGATTTTAGCTGATGGAAATTGTTGAGAATAAGTGAAATGGTTCTTCAATGGGTATACTTACATGTCCTAAGTTTCTAGGTTGTGGAGTTATGGTTTGCTATTGAAATCATGATGCCCTAGTTTTGTATTCTTAGGTGCAACAGACTAGTAAAGACAAATTTGATGGTTTTACTATGCTTTGCTAGTGAATCAAAGGCTCATTATAGGTAGTAAACATTTGGGAAGGTTTTTAGATGTGATTTGGTCCCTCTTCAATGTGGGTTTTGTTGAAAGTAAAAGAAATTGAGTGTTTATAATCACCTTACTATCATGGCAGATTGTGACTGTCACGATCAAGGTTGAGGTAGAGTGTATTTTTTAGTTCCTATGGTTAATGATTATAAAATCCTTCAAGAATCATTTGTTGAAGTGTATTCCATGCTATTGAAAATATGGGGAAGGATAGAGATTCCCTTTTAGTTGTGGGTGTCAATGTTGACAAGTTTGATCAATCTCAAGAAGTCTAAACAGGCCTAAATTGTAGAACACTAATTCATTTTTATGAGTGTTGTTACAAAGAAAAGTTATCCTATATTTTGATATGTGTTTAAAAATATTAAGGGGCATTTGAATATATGTGTGGAATTCAGTTTGATGATCTGGTTCAAGATATATGGTCTGACAGACCTTATTGCAGGGCTACTAGCCTAGGACAATCAACAAGGGAAAAATTGATTGATGAAGGATCTGAGTTGCTAGTGGGGTTTTGTGAGTTTGAATAGGTTGGTATCACCTTGTGAAGGGTCCATCAAGAGCCATTTTAAGTATTATATTTTTTGATTCCTCAATTGTGTAATTGCCAAGAATGCTCTGAATGAGCCAAGAAAGCATGAATCATGTGAACACTGCCTAGTTGAGTTGAGAAGTTTGTGTTTATTTTCCTTGTGCTGCATCATATTCTTAGCTAGATCATTTCCATTGCCCAATAGTTTTGTTGAGTCTTAGCATTCAGCCTTTCAAAAAAGTAATTCCTAGCAAAGAACAATGAAAAAAGTCTAACTTTGGCACATTGAAGCTCTATGCATTACATGTGCATCATAGTTGTTTGAATGATCATTGTCCCCATAGAGAGAAGCTACCTCATTTTTTGAATTCAAGCTACCTAGCAGCTATAAGCAGAAGCAACAGAATCAAGGATGTTTTAAGTTGTCATCTGAGAATTCCAGAGACCATGACTTTCACTAGTTGATTTTCAAAGAAGAGAGCTCATAGAAGGGGATGATCCAATGCACCTTAAAGATCCCTATGGGGATTATTAGGATATATTTCATTAATGTAGGGGGCAAGCCTATCTCAGTTCTTGGCATGATCACAAGAGATAACATAGTCATCCTTGGGGGCTTTTGAAACACTAAAGTTTGGAAGGTGGTTTACTGATGATTTCCCCTACCTATAACAATATTGGAAGGTTATATTTTGATATGTTGGATAATAAGAAAGGCCTTTTTAATAATTCTCCATGATTTCCAGCTTGAAATGTCTTTAGATCACATTACATGGATAATGAAAAAGGATTCCCTTTCCACTTCAAGAACATTATGGTTTTTATTTAATGCCAGCTTTAGGCAATTTACAAGAACTATAGCTTTAGCCTTTTTATTTGTAGTCCAGGGTAGGTGAACAACAAAGGCTCTAAATAGTTTTCCTTCTTGATTTGTGAGGATATTTCTTTCCAAAATATACATAATGCCACAATCATAATACCTGCCAATCAATTGCGCACATATTAAGTGAATGGAGGTTCTGGAGAAACAATGGAACTTTCTTGAGCTTGTAAAACAAAACATAAACATATTTGAGTGAAATG
>VDFB02358589.1:0-15529 GCA_007258455.2 Sequoia sempervirens
AAAACCACAATTCTGTAGTTTAGTCACCAGAATTAAAGGAATGCACATTTCCAGAAATTTATTCTTCTCTGACACACAGGAAAGACCCGAACCCTTACAACTCTGCCTACAAATTACAATAATAGATTATAGTTATTATTGCCTGACCTGAGTAGAGTTGAATTCTCACTGTCCATAACTTATCCTTATGCGAAGTGACTCCTATATTTGCTGCAATCAATAATATGGTCGACTCCTATTTTGACCAGCGACTAATAGACATCAACCCTTTATTTGTCCCTTTTTGGCATCTACATCCTTTGTCTTCATGTTTTCCTGGTAGGAGATTTGTCCCGTCTCATATTTGAGCCATTAAAATATATGCCTGTCGATTATAATGTCCACCTTATTGAATATGATATCTTAATTCCACAACCTCTATATTATGACCGCTGGGTAACTAAAATGTATTGGCTTCCCACAATTACTGAACCATGATTATTTTAAATCCTTCCCTCTGATGAATACAACGATCTTTTCATTTGTCTTTACTTGGCATCTGCTCCCTTGTTGTTGGTCTAACTAGCAGCTAGTATCGGCCTTTACAAATAATATCGATTCCTTTACCTTGGTGGTAGATTCAAACTGAAGTTTCTCCCTGCGATCACCTTGCTAGGAATGGCGTCGACTACAATACTTAAGGATTTAATCTTCAAATACTCGGTTTCCATAGAATCTTCAAGCACGACTGGCATGAGTTTGTCTTCATTTTGAAACTTTATTGGAGACCACGATCTCATGAAGCGATTCCTTAATTCCTTTGCGACACGTTTCTTATTTCATCCTAGCAGCTATGATATCTTGTCTTATATGGTGACTCCTCAGAGCATTCGATTCCCCTTATGCTAGCGGTTCAAATAATCATATGCAGATTTGTCTTATTTGGTGATCAAGGCTTGATGATAATACCTACGACTGAGGTAGATATAGCGGATCCTTTAAAAAAATTCAACTCCCTCATATATTATCGATACTTGCTAGAATAAATAAGACTCCATGATTCGTCCTTATTGGCCATGATTATAATATTCCCTTGTTTTTGTTGGGACTTGTATTGATGCTAGTAAATATGAATATTCAAATATAACTTACCAATTGTGCCCGCTCTAGATAAAGTGATTTATCTCGATCAGAAATCACTTAATATGCAATAATATCAATCAATAGAAATAAATTCCAAAAATACTTGGAGCAATAACAACAATTATAAAATGATATGGAAAAACCCTAACTGTAATTTCCTTCAATACTAAAAATTACCACATCCTTGGATATGAACTGCAACTATAAATAATTGCCTCCAATATAAAATAGCTATCACCTAATAATATCAAATAACTTGAAAATTTCGTCTTCGAAGAAGACTCACAAAATTTCCCTAAATCGCTCTCCTCAACAAATATTCTTGAAGCTCCAAATCTGAAACCAATAAGCCCAAAGTGAACTCCGTCGCGAATCCACTCTTAGGAAGAGTTAGGTTTTCGTCCAACCCTTTACCAATTTGCTGAAGGTTTTTGTCCTCAGAGATTTAGTTGAATCTATTATTCAAGCCTTTGCAATAATGCATAAATATTAACTCAACAAATGGATGCCCAAATGCCTTGCATTTAACTCTTTTAAAAGGCTCAAATGAATCTTCCAAAAGAAGCCAACTTGTAACTAACTCCAACTTCTAGAAGAATACTTTATTTAATAAAGTGACCCATTTAATATTTAATTATTTCCACTTTATTTTAATTAAAATAATCAATTAAAGTCATCCTTTTGAAATAATATTAATTTTGGACAACTTAATCAATTAAATTATTTAAGTCACTTTACTAAAAATTTGGGAACATTACAAGGAATCACTGAAGGTGAAGGTACAACAACTGTCTCTAATGGAGAAGAAGGAGCATCTGAAGAAACCTTGTCATCCTCATTTGAAGATTCAAAGTATTCCAAATCTTCAAACTCCCACATAGTAGCATAGTCATAGGGTATCCTGTCTGAAAAGTGAAGAGGCACAAGACGATTTGAAATAGGATCATCTGGGAATGGATGATTATCAAGATCTCCATATATCTCCCAAATTTTGGTCCAAAGAGTATGAGGACAATCAAAATGATCAATAGCATTGAAAGTGTCATCATCAATATGCATAGCAATAACTTCTAAGACATGATCCCTTTTGCAATTCCAAGCAAATTTCTTACTAGTTGTACCTAGAGGGGGAACAAGATTATGCAAATGTGGCAACAAATGAAGCCATTATAGATGTTTTATAATACCATCTCTCCATTGTTTATAGTTTTCCCTTTTCAACATAATCAGAGAAGGATGAAATGAAAACCCCATAATGAACTATGATAAATTTCAAAAATTACAAAGACATTAACCTTCAACAACAATTAGAAACCCCCCAAATATGATGTATACAACAAATTAATCCTTCCCAAACTGACAGAACCTCTCCAAGAGTCAAGATGTCCAAGCAATCAGTCAAAATGCCAAATGTGCAAAATATTGAATAAATAATACCTGGGTGTTACATCCCAAATTGTGACGTTACAATTTACCATCACTAGATAGAGTAAATGTGAATTCTAGAGGTGAATTAATGATGCTTGTACCTTGTTTTCAATATGAATGATGTTTCATTTGATGTTATTCTTGGTGAAATACTGCATAAAGGAGAATAGAAGGTTATTGATTTATGAAGAATCTAACTTTTGAAATGTTTCATGTATTCTGCTTCGTTTTGAGCATATGACTCTCGTTGTTGTGTCACGGTGTGCAAGAAAGAGGACCAATCCTCCAGGCAGAGGAGAAATATCACTCGGGGAGGAACTTGGTCGGGTAAGCAGTAACGAGTACCATATGAGCATACACACACGTCAGTATAGGTTCTAAGAAACCAAGTCAGTTATGATTGGTCTAGATAAGTCATCCTTAGGCTTGGAGTTATGTTTACTTTATGCTTTGAAAAGTGATGATTACTTATTTGTTTGACTTACTGTGCTTTAACCATGATATGGAAAACGTGAATGGATATATGTTAATAGGTCAAGTAAGTATGTATATACATGTCAATACATACGTATGTTTGGCAGATGGATATGCCCATACGTACGTGTCAACATGGTATACATACATTTACGTGTACACTGCGTACAGTGATATACATATATATATATAACCACGTTACCTATTGCCTGGGAATAATGATGTTAATAGTAAATTGGAATTTACATAAAATCATATTTTTACGAATACGTATGTATGTATATTGAAAGTATGCTGACTGGCTCACAATATACATATCCAACAATGAAAACGTATATGTGTAAATAATTATATATATTTAATAATATAAAAATATATATTTATATTATAGTTTTACTTGAATATATAAATGTATATATTTGAATATATTTAAATATTAATACTTATATACACATATATATTGGAGTAAATAAATCTATAATAAAAATATGTAAATATATATATTAAATATATATATATATATAAATATATGAATCTTATATTACCTTGAGTAACTTGGGAAATCAATTCATCTATTGATTAGTTAAAGTATTTATTAAAGACTTTAATTTGAACTATGGAAATAAATTGAATAAATCAATTAAGAAATATCGAACCTTGGCTATTAAAAACGATTTAATTGGGAACCTTAAATCATTTTAAAATGAAATGCCATATCCCGTGAAAACATTTCGAATGGAAATAAAGTACTTCATAATGTAAAGTCGAAATATAACTTTAAAGGAAAAAACTGAAGAAAGCCTTACCCGTCAAATGGCGGATGAAGGAAAAACGCAGAAAATGGAAAGAAATTCTCAAGCGCGGCTAGAAAGAGGGCGCTCACAGCCTGAAATGTGGACGCCTTCTGATAAGGGACTTAGTCTCAGCATTGATATTTACTTATCCCTACCTATTGAAATGCGCATTAACTTGTAGGTGGCGTTTTACAGTTTCGAGTTGAATTATTCATGATTCGCTGGCTTGAAGGAAGTCGAATCACCTCCATTTTTAATGACTTAGGGTTTAAGAATCCGCCAAGTGACGTTTGACTGAGTATTGAAGCTTGGTTGTCATTTTGCATACCCAAAATTGTGGAAAACTGTTGCAATTCGGGATTATAAATACTCGCCATTCATCCATCAAAGGATATTTGCGCAATTCATCTTTGACGAATTGAAGAAGTCGTCCTGTTGAGTTTAGAAGCTTCTGCTGTAAGTAATTTATGTTGCATTGCATCATTTTAATCAAAGTGTGAGAATGAGAAATTTGTACCAGCTGCATTTACCAGATTATGCTTAGAATACCTTGTAGAGAGGAAGAGAAATAGTAATTTTCAGAATAGAAGTTTGTTTAGGGAGAGTGCTGAGAGAAGAAGCTTTATATTAAAAGAGGGATAGTCTGCATTCCACCATCCTCATTTGAGAGCCACTGCCAAAACAGTGCTGGAAGAAGCTCTTAATCACAGCTGTAGCAAGTAATTAATTTCCGAGGAAGAGTTTGAGACTGGTCTGAGAGTGCTGGAAGTCTTTCGTTGGAGGTCTGAGGAGCTGCAAACACAATCAAGTTCATCCTCTAAAGGGAAAGGCATATACCAGGCATGATGTTTCTTCTTTCATGTTCTAGAGCGTATTTCTTGATAGATATCTAAAAGAGTAAATACTGAATGTGCATAGTTAAGGAATTGCATTGAGTTCAATACTTCAGTTAAGATAAACAAAGAAATGGTTCTATGTTGCACCATGTAAGCAAATTACTTTAAGGAATAGTTATGCATGTTTTCTGGAGTAAAAACCTGTTTGCATTAGTGTGTGTTTTGCATTAAGGTATGAAATATGTATGAACTCCATATGAGGAGTATATACGGTTTCAATGATTAAAGGATTGTGGAAAAGGGATTATATGAGTAAAGAGCTTAAGGGATTAATTTACTTATCTTACATTTAAGAGAAATAACGGAAAAAGATAAAAGGGAGGGATTTATTTGCATTTTGAATGACTATTGCATGTTGAGTATGATCTCTGTATATGGAGAATACGTAGATGTACTTATTATCTACTAGGAACGAAATGAAGGCAGAATCAAGTAAAGTCTTTTAGCTTAAGTTATTAGTATAACAGAGGCAAGCTAAGTACTCCTAGGATAAAGATTTCCTAATTAGGAGGATTGATACAAGACACTTGTAGACTGTCTCATTTCTAGTAGGTTCATATGATTGTAGGATATGGGGTGACGATTACCCAATGAAGGATAAAACCTATGCGTAGAGTAAGGAAGCCTCAAGTCAAATTGGCCCGAGTAGTGTTTATGATAGATGACCTTCATTCAAGTACTGAATGAGAAATTTGGCCAAAGTAGTGAAAGGTAAGCGTCCACTTAGGTGTGAGATAGTTGAGACTACACTGTCAGTTCATTGTGATCCGAGTACTAGATCAAGATTGTGAAATAGAAGGTTCTAGTTGTGTAGGACACAACACTATGCTCGATTGTGTCGTTAAGGATACCCTACCAATCTCTTCTTGAAGGAGAGGCGTTCATTGCAAAATGATAGATGCGGGGGACGCATTATAAAAAAGTCGTAGTTGTGATGTTTCTCCTCCACAGCAAGCGGCTGATGTACCAAGATTTGAAAGGACAGACTCCTGGACCTTCTTACTTCTATTTGTGCAAAAGCTTACGAGCTATGTATGTAACTGTATTACTTTTGAACTCTGATTTATATTTTCAATGAAAATGGAATTCTTGTGGAAACATATTGTAACTTGTACGTATTTATCAATAAAGAAAGGAAATTTTTTTATTGTATTATCTTTGTTACTTGTTACCTTTACATGTTTAAAGTGAGAATTGGAAAATTTTTAATTTACGCAAGAACCAGGTCATTACACTGGGGCTGAATTTGGAAAAAGTGCATGCGCACAATGATAGAGATCCTTCGTACCTTTCTGATTTCGCAAAAATCACGAAAAAATGGAGATCCAGGCAAAAAGTTATGAGCTGGGAGGTCCAAATGGGAGATATGACTTCAAATAGCAATAAAATATTCTAGGAGTAAAATCTGATAATAATACCTATACCATTGGAAAGTGCTTGAAACCAGCTTTCCAACGATATCTTGTTTTTAAAAATCTCATTCTCAAGTCAAAAGTTATGACAATTTTAAGAAAACTGCCCAATTAAGACATGAGGGGCCAAAATTAAGCCCCCTAAGGGTTGGTGGGTGGTCCCCATGCAACTAGAAGCTGGAGAATAGGGTTGAGCGTTGGTATGACGGTTGTTTAACCCTGAAATTTAACACATTCCACCGTGACGGTTATTTGGCCGTCAAATTTAAGATAGTTGCCCAATTTTAAAAAAAAATTACCAAAAATAAGTTTTCTTCAAAATATGAAGTATTTTATATGAAAATGGGGTTTTTTGGGCCTTCTGGACGCAATGGAAGGGTTATTTTTTCCCAAAGTGTTCCAAAAAATCAGCTACCTCCTGAATCTGGTAACCACCTCCCAACTTCAAACCCTCGCAGATCTGGCAAAATATGTTGGATTTTAGCGAAATAAAAATCTTGATTTTCTTAGATGCCTTGGACTCAATGGTGAGCTCAAATTACCTCCAACAAGTGCCAAAATTAACCTGCAATAAAAAAAATCAAAGAAAAACCCCAAATCTAGTATTTCTTTCAAGTTTTTCTAATTCTCTAGGTCATCATATGATGCAAGAGAAGAGCATACTCAACCTTAGTAAAAATAACGTAGATCTCTCACTAGAAATAGCTCAACCCTTAGATTTGAGAAGGGTTTTGCAAGTCTTGGCTCTGATACCATGTAAGAGCTAAAGATTCGTTCAACACCCAAGACCACCTGCAAAAACAATGAAAACCTTCTACAAGAGAGTATGCAAGAATATGAGTTTGCTTGATATTAAGACCTATCAAAATGATGATGAGGTATGAAGTATGTTACATATGAGTAAAATGACCTTCCTTATATAGGAAAGGTGTGGAATAGGATTGAACATGATTGTGACATGTGTCTTAATCCTATGACATTTGACAACTAACAAACTAACTACCTAGGAATCAGCATAAAAGCTAGATAAGTTATAGAAAAGCCAATTAAGACTTCTAAAAAGAATCTTATATCCTAAGTAAACTTAACATGTGAATAAGTCCCCTAAGTCCCTAGCAAGGTAAATTACTAGGTACAAGACTTTATATTCACACCATCATTTTCAAGATATTTTAGATGTCTTTAGAGGGTTAGCCATGATCAAAGGAACAACTACAGAAAAATCAAAGTCATTCAAAGCCACCTATACAAAAGTCTTGAGCTATTTTTTTTCTATTGCCTTTTTTAGAGGAAAGAGCATATTCTAAGTTTTGCTATTTATAACCCATGCTAGTTTTAGCTTTCCTCTAATTTTAGCATTCTCTATATGTAGGTTGTGTTATTTTTAGCTTTTGTGCTATTTTTATCCATCTCTAGTTTTAGTTCATAGTCAACTATTTTTAGGTCATCTATCTTTGGATCTCTTGTCATGTGAACTTCTATGAGTTAGTTTGTAATAATCTTTACCATAATGTTAACTAATAATTGCATGGTTTTAGTTTTAGTTTTATAGGATAGGATTTTATAATAAGACTTGCATTGCATGCTAGCGGTTTCTAAAGTAGAAGTAGCAATTATCTTTTTATTAAATTTTCATGAAATAACTTTGTAAGCATTATAAATAAGTGTCATTTGTGCTTAGATTTTTAATGGTAGTTCTCATGCCTACTTGTTGCTGGAATTGTGATTCAACATTATTGTCAATCCAAATTTCACTATTCATTCAATGTGACTTATTATGCCCATCTTTTTTTTTAAATTTCTATTGAAGTGTGTTGTTATGTGTAGTAAGGGAGGATAAATTTATTATAGCAAGTTGCACACAATGTATTGTAGGTTTGTTCAAAGTCAAAAATTGTGGCTTTGTATCAATTTCTTAATTTAATTTATCGAAGTGGCAGTGTCTTTGTATTGAAACCTATTCAATTTTAGTGTACATGCATTATTCGGTATCTATTTTTAGTTGAATAGTGCAAGCATGTAGTTGTAGACTTTTCTTTTAGTCAAAAAACATACAAACCCTTTTGTCTTGCATTGAAGTCTGTGTCAATCTTTCACCCTGGGTGAATCCAAAAAGATACACAATTTTATTCAACATAAGTAGGAATCACCCTAGAAAAAATTGTAACTGTATTGTAATAGCAGGAACATATTGTCCAGATTAGATTAATTTTATAGGGAGCTTCACCTTCTATTTCAAAGAGTGGTTCTACTGCACGTTTGTTTCGTTTGTGTCACATTGAAATATGTTGAAATATACAGAGCCAAATTTTTTCGTTTTTCAAATAACAAATTGCAACATTCAAGCCAGTGCACCCGTTAAGGTTAGAAGGATAAACCGAAACGTGCAAGAAAGTAAACTTAAGGTACAGAAGGGAACTCAACGTCAAGTATGTGCTACCCAATCCAGAGTGGAGTGAGGGGCGACCATATGACGGAGTGATTACAGAAAGTAAAGCTTGAAATGAAATGCTGAATAACGGAACTGCTCAACACCCAGAATGTGCTTGCTCCCCCGAAGGGAAAGTAGCTACCATAGGGCGGAGTTCTACAATTTCCAATTAAGACTGAAAGCAAATGTAAAGGAAATGCTGAATACTGAATCTACTCTACACCCAGAATGTGCTTGCTGACCCAAGATGGGAAAGTAGCGACCATAGGGCGGAGATCTAACAATTACAATAACTTTTAATGAATACTGAATCACAATCAGCTTTGAGCAATAAATGAGAAACTGCCAGTACTACTGACAGATTACAAGAATAAGATGCCGATGCCTGCCAACTTCAATGTGACAACAATAGAACAATATTGCATCAAAGAGAGTTTACTTTAATCTTAGGAATGCATACCACAATCGAAATGATTCAAAGATCAAGCTGCTGTTTTCTGTTTCCTGTTACAAATCTGCTCCTTGAAAGATTGAACAGCAGTCCATAAACCTAATCAAATGCTCATAACCCTCTGTAAACTTGCTCAAGTGACATGATTAGCATAGCACAATATTCCTAACAATATGGCGCCTAGACTAAACTCTTAAAACAGACCCAAAATGTCTCTAATAATTAATGCACAGATTTCCATGCAAGTACATGGTACGGCCCTGCTGAAAGAATCGATCTTCTCTTAAAAATTGAATACACTTCCTAAAAATCTAAGATCTAGAACATATGGGCGCCTAGGACAAACTTATAGAATGAGGCATTACCCAGAATGAGTTTTTTTGTCTTTTTTGAGTTATGAACAAACATGCAATCTGCTGTCTAGAACAGTACAATAAGCTGGAACAATATAATGCCAATAACAGATTTCTAAAATGCAAAACTAAATACAATGAATAAACTAAGATGCACTCACAACTAGACTGAAATTCACCACTAGATGTTGTTTCTCAAACACGAAGTGATGCCCAATGGTTAGGAGGTCTTCATCCCTCGAAGTGATCCAGATTCAATCCGGCAGCATAACGGTGTATTTTCCAAGATGATCCAAATGATGCACAAGACTCCCTTTTTATAATTTCTGCTTGACTTCACGGAACCCTAGAAACAACTTTTAGGTCAAAACCTTCATCTTCTCAAGAAGGCGTACTTTCTCTTCAAGGCATTAAGAATTGATATTTTAATTAAATATCATCTTTTTTGAAATAAGCGCCACTCAACTTTTATTTTGACTTAGGAAATATTAAATCATTCTTCAATGAGGGCCCCACCCTCAAGGACCCACCTTTTAAACACAACATTAAGTTATTAAGTCTAGGCCCAAGGTCAACATTAAAATATAATATTTAAATGTGCCTTTTAATGAAATAACTTAGCTTATCCCTCCGGAGATGCACTGAAGCCAAAACTGAGTCAAACATCTGACCACTGAAGCAGGAAGTCAACCGATCTGAACATCATCTGACAAGCTGCCAAAAATAGAATTTACTAAAAATAGTAAATTCCAAAAAGTCCTCTGAATGCTGAGACGAACATACCACTGCGAAGCCCTCTGAAAACCCAGAAGGAATCCGCCATTAAAACTATCATCTCCGAACAATGACCTCCTCAAAATTAGGAAACCCTAATTTTAGCTTCCGACTAGCCTTCGGGTTTCCAAGGAAAGGCTAACGGTCACAGAAACTGTCAGGTTTGAAAAGGGGACATTACAGTCCGCCCTCCCCAAGATTGCTTGTCCTCAAGCAATTGTAAACTAGGATGCTGCATTATCTCATCACTTTCCCAAGTTGCATCCTCCATCGGCAGGTTCTTCCATTTTACCAAACATTCTCTAATAGTCCGATTCCTCAAGGAACGTTCTCTGAAGTCAAGTACCAACTCAGGAACCAGAACCAACTGTCCTTCTTCGTCCAACGGTGGCAACTGAGAAGAAGCAACCACATTGTGTCCAAGTGCCTTCTTGAGGCGAGACACGTGGAAGACGTTATGCACTCTGCTATCTGAAGGTAGCTCCAACTCATAAGCAACAGCCCCAACCTTTCTGATGACCCTAAACGGCCCATAGAAGCGAGGTTTGAGCTTCTCAGCTCCCCTCTTCTTGAGAGTTGACTGTCTGTAAGGTTGTAAACGGAGATAGACCATATCCCCAACCTCAAAAGAACGCTCAACACGCTTCTGATCAGCATACAACTTTTGCTGATTTTGTGCAATCTGCAAGTTATCCTTCAAGGATCTCATTATGTCCTGACTATGCTGCAACAAATCCTTGGCTAATGGTGCTTTGCTGTCACCAAATACCAAATCTGCAAAGCTGGGTGCTTCATATCCATAAAGTGCCAAGAAAGGAGACATTTTGATTGACATATGGAAGGTAGAGTTGTAGCAGTACTCGCCTATATGCAGCCACTTAACCCAAGCTTTCTGCTGTTCGGACACATAATTTCTCAAGTAGCCTTCCAACCACTTGTTCACCACCTCTGTTTGCCCATCGGTTTGAGGGTGATAACTCGTGCTTGGAGTGAGCACAGTACCACTCATTCTGAACACTTCCTGCCAAAAGGTACTTAGGAACTTACTGTCCCTATCACTTACAATATTCTTTGGCAAACCATGAAGTCTAAACACTTCTCGAAAAAACAAATCTGCAACTTGGGCTGCAGTAAAAGTGCTGGTAATGGCAAAGAAATGAGCAAACTTGGTTAATCTGTCAACTACCACGTAAATGCAATCATTCCCTTGAGCCTTGGGCAACCCAGTGATGAAATCCATTGAGATGCTCTCCCATTTTTGATTGGGAATTGGAAGTGGTTGCAGCAAACCGGCTGGCAATGTTTGCTCATTTTTATTTGCTTGACAAACAGGACATTCCTGAATGTAACGTTGAACCTCCCTCTTCAAACCTTTCCAAGAAAACCTTTCTCGGACCTGCCTATAGGTCTTGAAAAACCCTTGGTGACCAGCAACTGGAATGTCATGAAAATTCAAAAGAATCTTCTTCTTGAGCTTAGAATCAGCCACCAGAAAGATTCTTCCCTTATACTGAATCAAACCCTCAACCACCTGGTACTTTTCATCATGGAAAGTACCTTCCAGAATGCTGGTTGCAAACTAATTTTTTGCATAATCAGCAAGCAACATGTCTCTCCAATCTGCAGTAAGCTCACACAATGAGCTAAGATGAGGCCTTCTGGACAGAGCATCGGCCACTACATTATTTTTCCCTTTGACATATTCAATGTCAAAGTCGTAAGCTTGCAGCTTACTCACCCATTTCTGTTGCCTCTCATTTAAATCCTTCTGGTGCATAAAATGCTTGAGGCTATTGTGGTCTGTTTTAACCACGAACTTATTCCCCACCAAGTACTGTCGGAACTTGGCTAATGCATGCATAATGGCAAGCATTTCTTTGTCATAAATTGAATATGACCTTTCCACACCCCTTAATTTCCGGCCTTCAAACACAATAGGGTGTTTGTCTTGCATCAGGACAGCACCAACTCCTTCACCCGATGCATCACACTGCAGCTCGAATGGCTTGGAGCAATCAGGGATAGCCAAAACTGGGCACGAGCTCATGATCTTCTTAAATTTGTCAAAAACAACTCAGGCCTTTACGACCAAACAAAGGAAGCTCCCTTTTGGTGGTCGATGGGGAGCGCGTTAGAATGCCTTAACAAACCTCAGGTCACAAAGAATACAAGGCCAGCGCCTTTCAAAGTAGATCAAACTTTCACGGGTGGGGGCCAATCAACCCGCTTTGCTGATCTTCTCCGGGATCACTCCCTGTTAGCGATTATGTGGGGTATATGCTCACCATTCCAAATTCACATTTGGAAGCTTTGAACAAACTCGGTCCATGATACTAAGCACTTCCTCCAAAGTGCTTGGTGATATCTTGAATATTTGTGGAATCGAGAATGTCGTCCAATATGGGCACAAACGCCTTAGCGATTAGAAACACCGCGGTTCATGCAAGGCTGAAGGTGGCGATTGCATTAGTCAAATAATGGCATGATAAGAGTGAAGTGGCCATGATGCGAAGCTGTCTTTTTCCACATCGATCCCCTCGGCCTTATCGATGGTAACCGGATCTTAGATCAATCTTTGAGAAGAACTTAGCCCCATGTAGCTCATCAATCAGCTCATCTATTCTGGGAATGGGGTATCTATTCTTGATAGTGCTTTGGTTCAAAGCACGATAGTCCACGCACATGCGCATGGTACCATCCTTCTTCTTTACAAGAACCACTGCAGAAGCAAAGGGGCTTTTGCTTGGGCGTATGAAACCCATCTCCAAAAGTTCTCGGATATTCTTCTCAATCTCATCCTTTTGCCTCTTCGGATACCGGTATGGAGTTGTGATCACCGGTTTAGCTCCTTCCTTGAGCTCTATGATGTGTTCTGAACCTCGATCAGGGGGAGGTCCAGGAGGTAAATCAGCAAACACTTTACTCTTTTTGGTGAGTAAAGATTGGATATCAGGAGGATGCTCTACTTTAGTTTCAGCTGGACTTGCTGGAAGAATCATGCACTCAGCAGCCCATTCCACTTGATCATGACGTATCAACTTCGCCATCCTCTTGAATGATACAATCCGAGGACCACCATTTGACATACCTCTCAACACCACCTTCTTCCCATCGGATTGAAACTTCAACTCCATAGTTTGCAGATTTAGAGAGATCTCTCCAAGAGATCGCAGCCATTGAATGCCAAGGACAGCATCCGTATCTCCAATACTAACCACGTAGAAGTCATCCTTGACTTCGTAATTGCCCAATTGCATTGACATGTTCGGAATCCTCTTGGTGCATGAGATGTGAAACCCATCCGCAACCATAACTCTGAACCCTTCAAAGTCTTCTGTTTGCAATCCTTTCTTTGCCACCACAACTTCGTCTATGAAGTTATGTGTTGCACCAGTGTCAATCAAAGCAACAATACGTTGCCCTTTGATCATTCCCCGAACTTTAAAGGACTCATTTTTTTGGAAGCTCGAAAGCTGAGCCAATGTACCACCACTTTCTTTTTCACCTTCAGACTCTTCTGGGGTATTTTCTTCATCGCTGTCCTCAAAGTCAGCTTGCTGATCAGAAAAATCAGAATTGCTTTCATCAGCTGTGTAGAACTCAATTTGATGAATTTTAGCTCCCTTTGGGCACACATGATCTTGTGACCATTTTTCCCAACAACGGAAACATAAACCTTTCCTACGGAGTTCATTGATAGTCTCTGGATCCAATCTTGAGCCATGAGGTTTCTGTGGTTTAAACTCCTTATGATGAGGCTTCTGATGAAACTTTTTCCCTCTATCTCCTTTGTGAAAATGTCATGTCCCCTTCTGGTGACATCTCTGGAAGAGACAGTTAGCCTATCACCACGACCTACGTAGGCGATGGTGGATAGGGGTCACCCGAACTTTAACAAACGGTCAGCGAGTTGATGATTGTCTTTTCGTTACGGCTACGTCGAGGAGGATATTTGCGAAATTGCTATTTTTAGCGATTCTTAGCGTAGGACCGCGCTATTTTTAGCGATTGGTGGCGGCATCCGGATTCACTCGAGTGCATGCGGCATCGAGGAGCGGATACGTGTCGGGTTAAGCAAAGGGAGATATTAATAATATTTGATAAAAGTATTGATTAAATATTAATTGATGCGTTATAATATAAAGTTATAATTTAATATTATAACTTAAGTGAATTCCTTGAGGGGTGCGCCATCATGAAGAAAGGGGGCCAGTTTGATATTTTATTAATATTTAAATATTCAGTGGTGAACTATGGAGAATTGAAAATATTAAAATATGAATATTTCATTAAAACCCTATTTTCAAGGGAATCGCACTTTGCAGTGTATTTGAGGATTTGCCTTGGGAATTGAGCCCATTATGAGATTATTGAGTTTGATATTGATCAATTTTTGGTCTGAGCCTGAGACTTAGGGTTTCACGTTCGATTCCTTGGAGAACGAGCCATCTCCAGCGGAAAGCAATTCAGAGAGTGTGCAATATCACTCGATCTACTGCCTACAGAGGTTTTCTTACTCAGAGGAAACTACAGAGCTTCCAGAGATTGTTATTGGTCAGAGATTCTTCAGTTATTGCATCCAGTTATCATCTATCACCTTGGGCGCACTTTATTCAGAGGTTTAAAGACTGATTTGAGGAGGCCGTACAAAATAAACAAGCTGCTGTACTTGGCCGTACTTCTGACAGGCCGTACCATAGCATCTCAGCCATACTTTTCAGCTTGGAGGAAAACGCCTATCACAAGGGTTCCAGAATACCTTCCTTGGAGGCGCCAACTTACTGGGAGTCTTCAGAGATCATCATTTTGCAGAAGAGGAGCATTCATTCATTGGGCCGTACAAATCTGTACTTCTGTACCAGCAAAATACCAGGTTTTTAAATCTTGAAAATTCTTCATTTTAAACATTGCATGCTTCTGGGTATTATTGTAATCAATTGAAAAGTTGAATAAAGGAGACTGGCATTGATATTGTTGCATTTCCAGAGCTTTTAGATTTTATTTGAATTTATTGCCATTTATTATCAAAATCGTACCTTTTCAATATTGCATCAAAACACAAAAAAATTGCAAAAACCTAAAACGTCAGAAAAACATTAAGATATCAGTCAGAGCATTGACAGAGGGAAACCTAGGGTTTCTACAGTGGTATCAGAGCTTGATTCTGCCATCCTAGGGTTTGGCCATCACATGCAACCAGAGGAAATTGATACATACAGGTACTACACTCGCAGACATGCCTTGCTTGAAAGGCAACGCAGTTTGAGCAGGCAGCCGGAAATCATGGCTGACAGGAATGATAGGGCTGAGAGAACAGATATACCTCGGACAGATATCCCTCATAACAACCGAGATCAGGATGATGCTGAGGTCTTACTCACACTCAGAGATCTT
>VDFB02358590.1:0-16194 GCA_007258455.2 Sequoia sempervirens
TCAACGGTGAAGTGTAGCTCATACTTTTTTCGAATGGATGATTTGCATTCAATTTGTAAAGTTAGCCTGAGCTCTTAAACGTGGAAGCTTAACTTCAACCTCATTCGAGGTTTGAAAATTATTCTCACAAACCCCTTGAAGATTGCACCCATTTTGCGTATGTTGTCCAACAGGAGGCGAAACAAAGTGTGGTTTATTTCTCTTCACCGAGTCCTTACTGTCTCTTGAGTTCTTAGGCATAGACTAGATTCTCTAAACCCTTGTCCTTTTTGCCATTTTTTTGAGATCCATTGAAAGTCCTAATTGAGAACCTTTAAAGATAAATTTCCTAAGTCCCGAACTTGTGCAGACTTTCTACGTAAGTCCCCTTGTTTATTACCAGCATTATCACAACGACCATTGAGCTTATCCACACGTCGAGACCCGACTAAAGAAACCTTGGAATCGCCATATGATCTTCTTTGCAATCTTAGCATACGCGGTGGTTTTTCAAGAGAGGATAGAGTGTCTTTGGACATTTTTATTCTGATGTTTGTGTAATAAGTAAAAACATATGCCAACAAGACTTAATTAGTATTTCTTGACCTTTTTCTTTTAGAAGTTTCAGAAATGCTTTATGGCTCACTTCAGATGTCAAATTCACAAAAATCAAAGTGGATCAACCATAGATTCAAAACTACAACCAAAAATGCCAGTACACATAGTGATAAATACTATATTGGCAAGATTCAAAATACTTGAAGGAGAGATTTATTTGGTTTCTTTCTATTGAAAAATGAGATAATAAACAAATGTTCCAATCAAGGCCGGGGACGGGACAAGTCGGACGGGGGGACAAAGGGGCCTCAATTTCGGGACGGCGGGGGGACGGCGGGGGGACGGCGGAGGGGGGACGGGGTGTATATACTATATACTATACATATGGTACTTAAAATGCTAGTTATGAAAAGATGTATAAGACTATTAAGAAGTAAAATAGCAAAATTGAAATACTAAATTAGTACTTGAACATTGAACATTGAATATTGAAGTTTTCAGTATCGAATGATGAATTACTAATTAGAAATTAGAATAGTAATACTCAATACTACAATGTAACAATTGTTGCATCGACAAATGGAAGATTTCTATTATATTATATCAAAAATATCTGATTATAAAGATGATTACAATGAGTAGCATGATTATATGATATCAAAACAAGTACAAAATCAAAATGTCAAAATGACAAAATGTAGTGAAGGAGGTAGAGGCCTCTAATCATCCCTCGGGAGGTCGGCAAACTCCTCATCACTAGAACCACTGGACTCCTCAAGGTCAAGATCCGCCAAAGGAACACCAACCAACCCTATATCTGAAGCATCCTCAGCCTCATCAATCTGTGATGGCTCCTCTGGCTCTACATCCCATCGTGCTGCTGGGCTCTCCTTGTACACACGTGTCCTGCGGTCAGTGATACACAAGGCACTATGTACAGCCACTAGCTTCTCTGCTCTCCTAGAGGTAAGTCTATTCCTCTTAAGAGAGTGGATGAAGCTATAAGTAGACCCGTTCCTCTCAGAAGCTGAAGAACTAGAAACCTGGGACAGCAAACGAATGGCTAGTGTGGTAGTCAGTGATTTCGGTCCATGACAAGTCCACCACAAAATCGGATCCTCCTGTGCCATAGTTCTTATGTCCGCCTTTGCTGCAGCCTTATAACCCCTAAGAGTAGCAAATTTCGTCCACTCAGTGCGAATGGTGCCAGCAGCTTCAACATCATACATCCTATCAATGCATTTGAAGAACCCTTCCTTCACCTCATCATCCTGAATCGGTGTAACTCTCCCAGGCCTAGGCATGTACCACTTCGGATTCAATGCATAAGCAGCCATGTGCAAGGGAGTGTTTAGGCTGTCCCATCTACGCTGAATAATAGGCTGAATGTAAACATTGTAGAACGCTAAAGTGGGGTCCTTCTCTCGCACAACTGCCCTCATCTGACCAAGCATAGAATCAATGCACTCATACACCTCCCCAAGGTTAGGTGCATCCCCATCCCCATATTTGATGACCTGTACAACTGGTGTAATGATGGTGACAATATATTTTGCATCATGCCAAAATGCATCACTCTTCACTATCTCCTTCACCCTCTTCCCCTGCTCTGTCCTGGACCCATCCCAACGATTCCATTCTTGTGTCATAACCATGACTTGCAGTGGCTCTTGTAACTCAAGCATTCTCTCCAAAAGAATGAAATAGGATGCATATCTAGTCTCAACTGGTTTCAAGAACTCCTTTGCGAAGCTCCTGAAGATGGCATGTGAAGTGTGGTGGTTGCAGATATACATCTGCACATCTCTAGCATTGCTGACCACTCCTCTAATCCACTCAACCTTCCCCATGTCCTTGAGTGCATTGTTCATGGCATGCACACAACATGGAGTCCACCAAATGTGTCTGTATGATGCCTCTATAAGCCTCCCCGCAGCTCTGCACACATGTGCTGCATCTGTCACTACTTGGACCACATTTTGTGGCCCAATCTCCTCAATAGCTGCCCGAAGGATCTCAAACTGAAAATCAGCATCTTTTCAATGCCCTGAACAATCAACTGCCCTTAGAAAGAATGGCCCCTCTGAACATGTAACTATAACATTGATGAGTGGACGATGCCTAATGTCCGTCCACCCATCCATAACTATGCTACATCCAGACTCCTCCCAACATGCCCTCATCGTCTCCATCAATGAATTGATCTTGGCATAGTTGTTATCCAAGATCGTGGTCCTCAATTTGTGCTCACCTGGTGGCACATATGATGGTCCTCCCTTCGCCACCATCGACATCATCTCCTTATAATAAGGAGATCGAGCTACATGGAATGGGATTCCATTGGCAAAAAAGAACCTGCCAATGGAATCATCTATTTGATCCCTCAGGTGCACATTAAATAAATCAGCTATGGGGTTAGGCTGACTTTGCATCTTGCGTTTCCCCTTGCCCTGTTGTGATTCAGCCATAGTGCTATAAGTGGATGACGGTCCTGAGGCTGACCTTGACAATGTTCCTGCTCTCTGATGCAATGTAGGAGTAGAAATACGTGGCTGCGTCTGCATTTGCTGCTCTTGAATCTGCTGAATAGTCTGAATATGTTGCCTACCAGACAAGGTAGTAGGCATTGGAATTGCCACGTCATCTGGAACACCCCAAAGCTTGTTGAACTCAATTCTGTATTTCAAATTTTTAGGCTGCTTCAAAAAATCGCATGCTCCCACACCCTTTCCTGGCCAAAAGAGGAAGTGTGCATTAACTCTGGTGATGCTCCCAAACCAATCATCACCACAAATGTTGCATTGCCATTTCCTCGTACCACCAGTTGATGATGTTGGGGCTGTTATTCTTGTTGCAAACTGTTTGAGAGGAGATTTGGGATCATAAGGACCCCTAGCCCACTTTGCCAAAAGCTGGGAAGGGCAATTAGTAGAAATTGGTGCACTAGCTATGGAACTAGTATGCCCTTCTGGATTTGACCCATGCTCACCCCCCTCATTGTGCTCATCCTCATGCTCAGGTTCATATTTTGATTGGCTTGCACTATGAGAATCAATTTCCATCTCATGCTCACTCATTTCATGACTATGGGAGCTCATTTTGACACTGCATTTCACAAAATGAAAAAAAAAATCAATAAACACATAGTTTCAGCCTATGCCCTACTTTAAAATTAAAAAATAAAACTCTATATTTTAAATTTTTCAACAAATTTTATATTGCAAAACAAAATCTAAGATTCTAAATTAATTTAGAAACTAGAAAATGGAACAACAAGAATTTAGAATTTAGAAATGAAATAAGAAAAATTAAAAAATGAAACAACACGAAATGAAAGAACTTAGAACATTGAAAATCAGAAAATAAAATAAAAAATAAGTTAAAAGCCCTACCTTTTGCTTGAAAAATCTCTTCAACAAGGTGAAGAATCTTCCTCCTCTTCTTCTTCTTGCTCCTTGACACTCCTTTTTCACTTGCAATCACTCCTTTCACTCCTCCAATCACTCTTTCCTCAACCTTCACTCTTCTTCTTGCTGTAGCAAACAAGTAGAAATGCAAATGTGAATAAAAATGAAGATTAGAGGGCCTTTTGAAGGCATGTTAGAGTTTAGATGGGCCCCACATGCCCTTAGGGTTCAAATAGAAGAAATAAACTATTAAAAAAATGTTTTAAAATTAAGTTTTAATGTGCCTTTTGGCTGTCCGGCTGAGATTGGCGCCCCCGAGACGCCGGGACGCTTCTGCCTCCCTCGCCTCCTGAGACGCCTGTGTCTCCTTTGCTCGGAGACGCCTGTGCATCTCTCAAGCGGGCGAAAGCAGGAACGGTGACGCCACCGAGACGCGGGGAACGCTTATCCCACGCCTCGAGACGCTTAGGGACCTAGAGGGGGATGCGCCCCCCTGCTCACTGTGAATAAACAAATGTTGACCGATCACCTGTTTTATCTTTCTCATAACGTTGTCCCATCATTGTTTATGAACAGGTGATAACTCACATCTGAGCTCTGCTGCATTGTTGTCCTGATCATCAATAAACACTCCCATACAATTTCAAGAAAGCCACAACCTTTTGTGGCTGAAGGGATTTGATCCATTAGTCACAAGTGTCTTGTACTGCAAGGATGACTGTGCATTGTTAGATCTTTGCATTTGTTCATCACATTAACTAAATTTCACCATCTACCCACATACATAAAGCATGCTTCAACAACAGTATTTGGATATGCTATAGTCATTTTCTGAATTAAAATACTTGCAAGATTGATTTGTGAAACATAAACCATACAAAATTTTGAAAAACTGCGGAGTGCTTGAAATTTTTCACATGTTCAATCACATTGAAACTGATCTAAAATACACAACCTGTCATCTGAGGCTTGTTTTTCACACTAGTCAACAATGCTAGATAAATGAAACAACTAATACCAACTATACTGCTGCATCGTCCTTAGAATTATTAAGAATGTCTAGAATGTTCACCTGCAAGCCATTATTGAAAATGTCTTCCTTTCACATGCTTTTAAAATACATTCAAATCCCATGCATAATACTGGTATTGAGTTATGAAAATGGCAAGGGACATCAAAATAATCATGATTTACAGTGGGTAATCAATATAATGAGAAGATTGTCTACAGTAGCTTGATTTTGATGTGAATATGTGTGCCACATTCAATAAATCCTCCCACCCTTTAGTATCTTTGACCATTCCATTTCCTTGTATTCTTGTTTCTTTCTCAGTAATTTGATGGCCTAATGATTTTCAGTTTGCCAATGATGATCCTGATTTTCTATAATCTAAGTGATCTGGCAGTCCCTTTGCATGGTGTGTAGTCTCCATATGGTTCCCTCCCCTTAAACCTTGTTCATGTGTTATTTTTCATTCTTTTTAAGATATTTTAAGCTATCTCTCATGGCTCATGGCTCATGGATTTCCTTAAGAGTTCTACAAAGCTAGTTGGAGGTTTATGTACCATGAATTCCTTAAGATTTATTATTATGGAGCCCTATGCAAGAATTCTCTTGCACATATGGTCCCTTTCACATCCTATCACTCAAGTTTACTTAGGTTTCACATAGGATCTTATCACTTTATGCCTCATATCATAAGATTAAGACACTTGTCATAATCTTATGTTAACTTTTATCATTATGTCCTAGGTGATTTATTATTAGTTGTCTCATGTCATAGGATTAAGACACTTGTCATGATCTTGTCTAATCCTATGTCACACCTTGGCTATATAACCAAGGGTCTCTCTCACATTGTATATTGATTCTATTTGCATTTATTGATAGGAATACAGTTTATTCTTGTCATATTGATCTTCTTAGTATTTTGTGCTTTCCATAGGCCTTTAGATCTTGGGTGGCTATCTCCATAGCCAAATCTTACATGGTATCAAAGCAAGTTAAGTGCCTTTGGTTAGTCTTTTAGGAGATCTTGAGTGAAAATCTTGTATTTTCTTGAAGCATTGAGTATGCTCTTCTCTTGCATCTTGGATTATCTGGAGAATCAGAAAGGTGTGATAGAAATACCAGATTTTGGGGGGTTCCTCTTTTGGCTTTGTATTGCAAGTGTATTTTGGGAGCTTGTTACATCAAATCTGAGCTCACCATTGCATTCAGAGTGCTTGAGAAAGTTGGATCTATCTTTTGTTTTATCTCAATTGGACATTGGAGGCCAAATCTACAAGGGTTTGAAGATTGAAGGTGCTTGCCAGATCTAGGAGGTAGTTGCCAATTCAGAGCATTTTGAGTCAAAAGAACATTGCCATCAGCCGTAAGGCCTAAAACATACAAATTGGACTATCAATTGCCAATTTGGAGAAAATTGTTCGAGACAATTTTTATTTAAGGGCAAGTACCGCATTTCCACCCAACCTCAAGACAAATCAGATGATTTTCTTTTTTTTTTAAATAAATAATAAATTTATTTTTCTGCAAATTAAAATATAAAAATAAAAAAAATAGTCACAATTTTTTTCCCAAATTAAATCAAATAAAATAAAATTAAAAAAGGTTTAAAATTTAAACCCTATGGGTAATCAAGGGTACCTAACTGTGCACTGCAGACAAGAGGTCCCACGGGACCTCACAAGGCTCAAGTAGTTACCTTCCAAGGGCAGAAGGACTACCACTCTGCCATAGCCCGCAGGGTTCCCGCTAAGGGTGGCAGGGGTGTATTGTTCACTGGCCACACTGGTTTGACAAGCTGTAGTGCCCCCCATTGTCCACCTTTATATATTTCTTTTAAAGTTTTTTTAAATAAACTTTTTTAATTAATTTGTTTAAATAAATAAAACATTAATTTAAGTTTTTCTTTTTAATAAAATTTTTATTAAATTTTTTAATAAACTAATTTAAGTTTTTCTTTAATAAATTTTTATTAAAGTTTTAAATAGTTTTAAAAAAATTCTTTATTAATATTTTTTAATAATTTTTTTGTTTAAATTATAAAATACATATTTTTCTTTATTTTTTAATAAAGTTTTTAATAATAATGTTTTTAAATTAAACTTTTAATTTTTTTTAAAAACAAATTTCAAACCAATAAGCAAATCTAGGAAAATCATTTGCCTACCTACCGAGCCTCGTCCTGCACGGTTCACTCTTCCAACCGGCAACCAAAAGGGGCCATTTGCTCCTACCATAATGGTGACATCCAATTGGAGGACATCTTTCATAGTCATCTGCTTTAGGGCACATTTCTATGTGGCCTCCTCATTAGTATTTCTAGATTTGCATCATCATTGTTGTAGTTCTCCTCTATGTAAATGTGCTAAAATAAAGTGCCACAATCTTGCTATTTCAGTGTACTTTGTCGTATTTCATGCTTCTTTGGATTGATCTATATATCAAGTGTTAGTTCCTATATACATAGCAAATGCAGCAACTAGTTACCCATGCATTTCGGTGTGATGGGATAGATGCCATATAGACACTCCTATTATGGAAGCAATCTACCCGTATTTAGAAAGTCAGGCTCTACACCTAGAGACTTGGTACCTATCTCTAGTTGAGATAGGGATATACCAATCTGTCAATTGAGAGTGTCCAATTGGTACTCGTGCAGTTGTCTTCTTGATTTTGACCTCATTCTTGTTGTAGTGCAGATTCATCTACAATTCTTCATCGACAGATTCTGCAATTACTCATGAGTTGACAGCTTCAACTTAGTCACCATTTATGTTGGCATCTTCTGCAATGGTACCCGATTATTTCTATCAGCACTTGTCCTGATTTGGAATTCTTTTGGAGCAACAATTGGAAGACTCATCATCATTTTTGGTCCATGCTTTACATTAGTCTTCACATTGTTCTACATTGTCCCTTCTTCAGTTAAGATTGGGACTCCTAACATTGTGGCATTTGAGCAAAGACTTATATCCTTCTTCCCTCATATTCCTTTCAGGAATGGGAAGCAATCCTGCATGTATTATTGGTTTTATTTCTTCCTAAGGGGAGGAATGTTGTTCAGCGATCTTTGACCATCTTCAGAGTTTCATGTTGAACATCCACCATTAATGCATGAGATCGTGCATTCAGGAGGGATCACTTGACCTTCTCTATTTACTCTCTTATAGGGGGGGACTTTTTCCTCATATTGGGTTTTGTCCTTCACAACTTCTAGAGAGCATTTCTTTTTGGTTTTTCTCTCTTTTGGGGAGGAGCTTTGTCCCATTGGGTTTTCTCTTTTCTCCATTTGTGAGAGATTGCATTTGTACAAGGGTACCTCATTAGGCCTAGTAGCCGAGGCCCATCTTTGCATGTGTGCATGAGTTTTGTTCCCCTAAGTTGCACTTAAGGGGGGTGTTGGTGTGAATAAGACACTTGTCATAATCTTATGTTGAATTTTATCATTATGGCCTAGGTGATTTATTATTAGTTGTCTCATGTCATAGGATTAAGACACTTGTCATGATCTTGTCTAATCCTATGTTACATCTTGGCTATATAATCCAACGGTCTCTCTCACACTGTATATTGATTCTATTTGCATTCATTGATAGGAATACAATTTATTTTTGTCATATTGATCTTCTGAGTATTTTGTGCTTTACAAAGGCATTTAGATCTTGGGAGGTTATCTCCATAGCCAAATCTTACATGGTATCAGAGAAAGTTGAGTGTCTTTGGTTAATCTTTTAGAAGATCTTGAATGCAAATCTTGCATTTTCTTGAAGCATCAAGTATGCTCTTCTCTTACATCTTGGATGATCTGGTGAATCAGAAAGGTCTGATAGAAATACTAGATTTTGGGGGCTTCCTCTTTTGGCTTTGTATTGAAGGTGCATTGTGGGAGCTTTTTGCATCAAATCTGAGCTCACCATTGTGTTTGGAGTGCCCGAGAAAGTCAGATCTAACTTTTGTTTCGTCCCAGTTGGACATTGGAGGCCAAATTTGTAAGGGTTTGGAGATTAAGGTGGTTGCCAGATCCAGGAGCTAGCTGCCACTTCAGTGCATTTTGAGTCAAAAAGAGCACTACCATCATGCTCAAAAGGCTCAAAAACATACAGGTTGATTGTCAATTCATCAATTTTGGAGAAAGTTGTTCTTTGAGGCAAAAAAAATTTGTTGGCAAGGTCGTACAACCCAACCTACGCAACGGTACAATTTTCTTTATTTAAAAAATAAATAATAAATTTATTTTTTTGCAAATTAAAATATAAAATAAAAAAAATAATTGCATTTTTTTCAAATTAAATCAAATATAAAATTAAAAAGGTGTTAAAATTTAAACCTTGCAATATAATTTGTGAGGTAAAATTGCTGGCCCCAGGCCTACTGACTGGCAGGGGCGCACCGATCTGCCACGCCCCAGGCAATTGCCCCTTCGCCCACCTTTTTATTTTAAAATAAAACCTTTTAATTAAATTTTAGCATAAATAAAACTTTAATTTAAGTTTTCTTTTAATAATTTTTTTATTAAAAAGTTTTAAAAATTAATTAAAGTTTTTTTCAAATTAAAAAAAAAATATTTAATTTTAATAAATGTAATAAATGTTTTTAAATTAAACTTTTAATTAAGCTTTTCTAAAAAGAAATTTCAAATCAATAAACAAATCTGGGAAAATCATTTGCCTACCTACTGAGCCTCGTCCTACACCATTCACTCTTCCAACTAGCAACCAAAAGGGGTCAGTTGCTCCTGCCATAATGGCGACATCCAACTGGAGGACATCTTTTACAATCATTTGCTTTAGGGCACATTTCTGCGTGGCTTCCTCATCAGTATTTTCATATTTGCATCATCATTGTTGTAGTTCTCCTCTATGTAAATGTAATACTATAAATGCACTAAAATAAAGTGCCACAATCTTTCTATTTCAATGTACTTTGTCATATTTCATGCTTCTTTGGATTGATCTATGTATCAAGTGTTAATTCCTATATACATAGCAAATGTAGCGGTTGATTACCCATGCATTTCGATGTGATAGACTAGATACCATATAGACACTCTTATTATGGAAGCAATCTACCTGTATTTAGAAAGTCAGGTTCTACATCCAGAGACTTGGTACCTATCTCCAGTTGAGATAGGGATATACCAATCTGTCAATTGAGAGTGTCCGATTGATACTTGTGGAGTTGTCTCCTTGATTTTGACCTTATTCTTGTTGCAATGTGGATTCATCTACAATTACTCTTCAATAGATTTTGCAGTTACTTATGAGTTGATAGTTTCAACTCAGTCACCATTGATGGTGACATCTTCTATAGTGGTACCTAATTCTTTATATTAGTATTTGTCACATTTTGGCATTTGGAGGACTCGTCATCGTTTTTGGTCTATGTTTTACATTAGTCTTCACATTCTTCTACATTGTCCCTTCATCAGTTAAGATTGGGACTCTTGACATTGTGACATTTGAGCAGAGACTTATATCCTTCTTCCCTCATATTCCTTTCAGAATGGGAAGCAATTTTGCATGTATTATTGGTTTAATTTCTTCCTAAGGGAAGGAATGTTGTTCGGGGATCTTGGACCATCTTCAGAGTTTCATGTCAAGCATCCACCATTATTGTAGGAGATCATACATTTAGGGGGGTCATTTGACCTTCTCTCTTCATTCTCTCTTATGGGGGGACTTTTTCCTCATATGGGGTTTTGTCCTTCACAACTTTTAGAGAGCATTTCTTTTTGGTTTTTCTCTCTTTTGGGGAGGAGTTTTGTCCCACTGGGTTTTCTCCTTTTTTTCGTTTGTGAAAGATTGCATTTGTACATGGGTACCTCATCAGGCCTAGTGGCTGAGACCCATCTTTACATGTGTTCATGAGTTTTGTTCCCCCTAAGTTGCACTTAAGGGGGAGTGTTGGTGTGAATAGGGATATTACCTATCTAGTTCCACTATTAGGTCCCTTTCACATCCTATCACTCAAGTTTACTTAGGTTTCACATAGGATCTTATCACTTTATGTCTCATATCATAAGATTAAGACACTTTTCATAATCTTATGTTGACATTTATCATTATGTCCTAGGTGATTTATTATTAGTTGTCTCATGTCATAGGATTACGACACTTGTCATGATTTTGTCTAATCTTATGTCACACCTTGGCTATATAACCCAAGGGTCTCTCTCACATTGTATGTTGATTTTATTTGCACTCATTGATAGGAATATAGTTTATTTTTGTCATATTGATCTTTTGAGTATTTTGTGCTCTCCATAGGCATTTAGATCTTTGGTGGCTATCTCCATAGCCAAATCTTACAATGATTAACCAAGAAAATATTAAATAAATTGTTAAAATGGGTTGTATTGAGCTTATAACCAGTTCAGGAACATCACTTATTGACATTTCATACAAGATCGTCACCAAGAATCCAGTGTTTGTCCTTTTCACCTTGTTCTTGTTAGATCTAAACAGACTGGCTATATTCAAATAAGATATATTCATGAAACATTATTGACATTATTTGATTGACAGTGGTCATATATTACTTATAAAGGAAATAATTAGAGGTATTACTTGCAAAATTTAGCATGACATTGCTGCTCTTTGTTATATTCACTCTAATCAATCTTGTATTATATTGCCATGCCATTAATGCTATTGTGCATATTTCAATTACCTTGATTGTTTATATTCTCAATATTATGGTTTTCTTAACTGCACCTTTTTCATTAATGCGATACCCTCATTATTTGCAGTCAAAATTCTCAACTGTGGAGAGGATCAACCAAGCATTAATTGAATTGCCTGAATTTCAGGCTGCTGCACCAGAGAGACAGCCAGATGCATCACTATAATTAGTGGACATAAAATGTGGGAAGTATCTCAATACAAATGCTTGTAAGCTTAAAAATAAGCAATATTTATAATAACAATTAAAAGATATTCATTTCAAATAATTTTGTTATATTTTTAAAAATTTACTTTTTGGATACACACAATCTCATTGTAATTTGGATCAAAGTGGAAATTTAATAAATGTGTTGTTCATTTTAGATTGAGTGTGTTGGTATATACAATTAATTATTTTGATTTGTGATGATTTTAATTTTAATTGTGTTTTATGAATCAATTGTATAAGTATGATTATAACTCACGGAATACTTATTTTAATTTGGTGAATTTTGTGCCAGGGATATTAGTGTATATTTTAGAAACCAAGACGCAAAGTGATGTCAATTCTCTGACTTAATTGAAGAGGAAGGTTCTATTTCTAGATTGATCTCACATCTATTTAAATGTATGCTATGTTCAAATTTAAGATTTGATCAAAATATAAGTGCCTAATATATACTTGTAACTTTTAGCAATGGTCCTATACAATTTATTAGGGCTAAGATGTACTCTCAATACATTTACTTAACACTTAAACAATATGTTGAATGAATTATTTTAAGTAAACACATAATATGAAATTTTCAGGTTATATTTACTATAATAGCACAATTTAGGTAACTAATTGATATTTGTTTATAAAGTTTTAATATTCCTATTTATACATTTAAAAACTTAAGCTCGGGCACACATCACTATCCCATAATCATCTTAATAAATGAAATAATATATTCACAAAAGCAAAGGTCTTTAGTGTTCTGGGAAGTGATGAACATTATGGCAATATTTACAACGCATTTACCAGGGCATGGGCAGCAGCAAACAAATTAATATGAAGGGAAAGAAGTTTGACAGAAGGACTTGATTTGAGGATTTTGTCATGGTAGAATATCACTGCAGCAACATTTAGAAAACATGGGTGGAATATGTAAGATTTGAAAATGATGACAGAGGAAGGTGGTGCTCTGGAGTTGAATTCATCTTCCTTTAGAGATCTTGGAGCTTGATTATTTTCTACAATCGAATCTAATTAGAACTCTTCCCTGTCTTGTTACTAATCATTTGTAGCTCCCTATGTTAAGTATTGAGTGTTTTCTTCAGATGCTTTCTACTTTTTTAATTTGATTTGTGAATTTGTTCTATTTTTCTCCTGTACTACTAGACTATTTTCTTTGTTCTATCTAAGCTTTGGTTTTGACTAAGCATTTAATGTAGGTGAGTTGACGAGGTGATCATTTGGGATTGTGTACACGAAATGCGACGTGTGAGGTTATCTCACAAATTTATTGCCTTGCATATTGTGTTGAATGTCTATTATTTGCCATTCCTAACCCCTCGCTCATGCCTCCCTTTATTTTGTCCCGCCTTTGTCTTGGATGTTAAAAAATGCAGTGAATTGTTCGGTTGTGAAGTCCAATTGTCTATATCGGGTCAACAAACCTCTTAACTCCCCTGCCTTGTTTTAGACTCTTCGTCTGCACCAATGAGTTATCTATAAATTGGGGAATGAAACATTTGTATTTATTGACCAGAATTCTGTATTTGCTGCTGTTAATAATAAAAGAGATGAATGCCTTTCTTTTCCTGTGGATGTAACCAAGTATTGGTGAACCTCATAATTTGTTGTGCCTGTGTTCTAATATCTCTGTTCTTTTATTTTCTGGTTGGTGATATATATAATTTTTATTTGCTCTATTTTTCTTAACAATTGGTATTAGAGTGTTAAAGAGAATTGAGAAACTGCTTGCAAATAAGAAGAAATGGAGGAGACAGACAAATGGAGAATTGAGAAATTCTCTAAATAGAATGTTGGGATGTGGAAGTTGCAGCTCAAAGTGTTGCTATTTTAGAAAGACCTCTCTATCATGTTTGAAGGAAAATAAAAAAAGCTAACTTTGATGATGGATGAAGATTGGTTCAAATTGGATCGGAAAGTGGCATCCACAATCATTCTCTCTCTATCCAACAATTCATGTTTAATGTCTCATCATAAAAGATTGTGAAAGGATTATAGGATCGCATATCAGACATGTATGAGATGGCCTTTGCATCAAACAAGATATTTCTAATGAAGAAATTGTACAATTTGAAAATGAAGATGATAACGTCACAAATCATTTGAATGAATTCAACACCTTGATCAGTCAATTAATTTTTGTCAGCATCAATTTGGATGATGAGATCAAGGCTATCTTTTTTGTTGTGTTCTTTACTTGATAGCTAGGAGGGAGTTGTTATGGTTTTTAGCAACTTGGTACCTAGTAAGAAGGGAAGTGTTGAAATTTGATGGTATTGATGGGATTCTTCTCAATGTGGACATGAGAAGGAAAAACCAAGATACCTCATCGGGAGATGCTTTGTTAACCAACAACAAAGGGAGAACATAGGAATGATGGAAGGATAATCATAGGGGAAGATCAAAGTCCAGAGATAGAAAAGTCAATTGTTGGTATTGTGGTAAGGAAGGCCACATGAAAAATTGCTGGTCACTGTAAAACAAGAAGGTTGAAGATCAACCAAAAGAATGTGAAGCTAATATAACTTATGAAGAAAATGTTAGTGCTCTTGTTTTATCTATAGAAGTTAGTGTAGATGTTTGGGTGCTTGACTTGGGCGCATCATTTAATGCTATATCTTGCAGGGAGCATTTTAAAAATTATCAAGCCGATAACTTTGGCAAAGTTTACCTCAGTGATGATGAGACTTGTGATATCATTGGCAAGGAGGATTTTTTATTAAAATTGAAAAATGGTAATAGTTGTTTGTTAAAGGATGTTAGACGTGTCCCTCAAATCAAAAGAAATTTGATTTCAATTGGGAAATTAGATGCTCAAGGATGTAGTATTACTTTTGATTCAAGCGCTTGGAAGGTGACAAAAGGAGTTTTGGTGATTGCTAGGGGAAACAAATCTGGTACTTTGTATGTGCTAGAGGGTAAGATAGAAGTGGGAGCTAAAATGATAGTTGTAGACAAAATAACAAAGCTTTGGCATAAAAGACTTGGTCACATGAGCAAGAAAGGCCTTGAGATATTGCACAAGAAGAATCAACTTCCAGGTTTGAAAATGGTAGGTTTGGATTTATGCAAGCATTACATATATGAGAAGAAGAAGAGGACAAAATTCTCTACCAAAGAACACGAGAAGAAGTCACAACTATTGGAATTGGTGCATTCAAATGTTTTTGGACCCTTTGAGGTACTATCTATTGGTGGGTCAAATTATTTTTTTACTTTTTTAGATGATTGAACTAGGAAGGTTTGGGTTTATATGTTAAAATAGAAGTTTGAAATTTTTGGTATGTTTAAAAATTTTAAGGCAATTATAGAAAGTTAAATTGGTTGTAAAATTAAGTGTTTTGTATAGTGACAACAAAAGTGCAATTCACTTGGCAAAAAATCCAACCTTTCATTCATGAACAAAGCATATAAAGCTTTAATATCATTTTATTTGAAGTGTCCTTGAACAGGGTAAACTAAAATTGGAGAAGATACATACTAATGTGAATCTTGTAGATACATTCACTAAAATTGTTTCAAAACAGAAGTTGGATTTTTGTAGAGCTTCTCTTGGTCTAGTAAATATATGACAATAAGCTTAGAAAAGCGGGTGACATCTCTGTGCATGACTATTTGTAACATGGATTGGACTTCAAGTGGGAGATTGTTCGGTTGTGAAGTCCAAACGCCTATATTGGGTCAACAAACCTCTTCAACTCCCCTGCCTTGTTTTAGTCTACACCGATGAGTTATCTATAAATTAGGGAATGGAACATTTGTATTTATTGACTAGAATTAAGTGTTTGTTGTTGTTAATAATAAAAGAGATGAATAACTTGCTTTTCCTGTGGATGTAACTAATTATTGGTGAACCTTGTAATTTGTTGTGTCTATGTTGTAATATCTTTGTTCTTTTATTTGTTGTTTGGTGATATATATAAATTTTATCCGCCCTTTTTTTCTTAACATGAATGATATATTTGTTGCAAATTGTTGTCATTGATGTCAAATGGGAAAAATATTGTCATTGATGTCAAAGCTCTGGTTTGAGGGAGATTGTTGCTTACTCTAGTCCATTCATGTTTTTCAAGGACTGGGAATGTTTCTGCACATAGTAATGCTGGTTGGTCTTCTATGGATTGCATCAATGTTAGGGTTTCATGTTATGCTAGGGTTTTAGCCCTATTTTTGCTAAACCCTAACGTTCTCCTCAGTTGTGCACTTTATGTTCTAATTCATCATTGACTGGCTATCGACAGTTACCACTCGTTTAAGTTGTGTTATGCCCCTAGGCATCATTGGTTACCGGCCCCGCTTATTGCTTGCCTCTGGTTCTAAATATTTTTCCTAAGTCTAAAG
>VDFB02358591.1:0-11784 GCA_007258455.2 Sequoia sempervirens
GCAATTTGTATAACATTAACTATCTCATTATGTTGACCATCACCAAAAAAACACACCTTTCAATAGTGACCCACATGAAAAATAGAAAAAACAAAGAAAGCTCGTAGTAACAGACCGATTCAAAACCTTCACTAGAAAACATGAACCATACATGAATCAATATTGGTTTCAACAACAACCTAGATCAAAATACTCACCAAGAACACAATAGATTAACTATTTTGCAACCATTCACACAAAAAGGAAGACATAAATGAAAAAATATAGCCAAAGGTCACCTTCAAGCCAAAACCCATAAAACACAAAAAAACTCACTTTCAAGCTTAACCAAAAGCACCCTAGATTAACAATTTTGTAACTATTCGTATAAAACAGAAGTCATAAATGAAACAATATACCCAACAGTCACCCACATGCCAAAACCCAAATATATATATATATATATATATATGTGATTACTCTTCTCTTCCTGAGGCTATATTCTTTCATTTTCAATAAGGTGTTGTTGAAAAGGCTATATTGTTTCAATTTTTGATAAGGTTCTATTCATAAAGGATTATTATTTTGGATGGATTTTTCACTGTTAATATTTGAGAAGCAATCCTAAGAAGGCTATATCCTTTAAATTTTTGATAAGGTTTTGTTGAGAAGTATATTTGTACTTTTATTTTTCACTGTTATACACACACACACACAAACACACACACACACACACACACACACACACACACATATGTATATGTATATGTATATGATACGATTTCACTGGACTTGTCTATTGGTGCACCAATCACTTTTCATATATGTATATTTTATGGGTTTCTCCATCTGGCTCACTATTGAAACCAATGATGTTTAATTTATGGCTTCCATTTTCTGGTTATGGTTACAACAAATAAAAACAGTCAATGTTGTACATTCTATGTTTGGTTACATAAGGTATTGTTGATTACTCTTCTCTCCCTGAGGCTATATTATAAAAATCAAAAAACAATCTGCCACCTTTTCCCCAACCATGCTAAATGGAAGCAATAAATGAAACAATAGAGGCTAAGGTAGACAACAACAATGAGTAATACCCTATGTAAAACAACATGAACCACATAACATTAACTATTTTATTACATTGCAACCATCGCCACAAAATGAATTCCATAAATAAAACAATATTATTATCAACAGTCACCCAGATGGCCAAACAGATAAAACACTAAAACTAACAGTAACAAGTTACCCATACAAAAACATCCCCACAAAAGATGAACCATAAATCAAATAATATTGGTTTGAAAAAATAATATAGTATTTTCTCAACATACCCTTTTCAAAAAGGTAACAATATACATGTATGTGCTAGATCATCATGGAAAAAATAGGCCCTTAAGTGGCAAAAAAATTAAAAAAAATCAGAGTTAGGCAATTTGACATAAAAATTTGAATAAGTTATCTATATTATTTTAAAAATATGTAAGAATTGAATCTATAGAAAATTGAATATAGTTTCTAAAATACTAGGTTTGTTTTTAAAAACTAAAAATTTATTTGGTCAACATTTGAAATTTCAATGCAATAGTACTTAAATTTCAGGGAAAAAATAAGAAGTAGGTGTTTGTCTGACCACCCTAACCACAATAAAATGATAATATTTTTTTATATGATTTTATATATAAGTGGAGGAATCATGTCCCAATGTGATCCATATCTTTTTGTAATTTTTTTCCAGTAAATAATTAATTATGATTTTTTTATTACAACTTTTAAAAAATATAAAAAACTCATATGTTTGGCCACCTTAACTTGGTCAAAACTTGCATGAAGTCAATTTTATTTTTTAATCCTATGGTATGCAAAGCATATAATGTGACACATGTTTTGGATTCCAAAAATGTGATACTGTTTTAAAGCTATAGATGTTTTTCAATCAATCTATCAATCAAGACTTTAGTCATAATTTGAATAGAAAATGAATAATAATTACTTATTAAATTCAAAGTCAAGCATAATTTATATTGGTGGAAAGTTGAGAATCTCCTTTAAAAACCCTTTTCGTTTCATCAATTTTTGGTAAGAAAAAAAGTCGTCAACCACATACCCATCATATTGCCACCTTTTGGCCCATCACGATCCTGCACATACCCATACCCTAAAACAACGCAACCTATATAACATTAACTATCTCATTGCATTGCAACCATCGCCACAAAAACACACCTTTCAACAATGACCTGCATGAAAAATGCACAAAACATAGAAAGCTCGCAATAACAGACTGATTCAAAACCTTAACTAGAAAATGTGAACCATACATGAATCAATATTGGTTTCAACATCAACCCAACTCAAAAAATTCACCAAGAATGTACACCAGATTAACTATGTTGCAACCATTCACACAAAAAGGAATCCATAAATGAAACAATATAGTCAACAGTCACCCACAAGCCAAAACCCACAAAATGCAAAAAAACTCGCTTTCAAGATTAACGAAAAACATAGTAGATTAACTATTTTGTAACTATTCACACAAAACGGAAGCCATAAATGAAACAATATACCCAATAGTCACTCACATTCCAAAACCCACAAAACTATACAATCTTCTCAACAACAATCAACACAATGAAACAATATTGGTTTCAAAAGTAATCCATATGAAAAGCCCAAAAAAATGCACGAATTCAACACACGAAATGCAAAAAACAAAGAATATTTCCTTCCACCCATGGTGGCTACACGAAAACCATAAGCCAAAAAATTTACACTAAGCTATAGAGAAACAATCAACAATCCCCTTTGGAAAATAACAGAAATTTTTTCACAAATACTTGACAAATGGTTTTTTCAATATGCACCTCTTCCCACTTACTTTCTATACCCTTCATTCTTTGTCTACTACTTGCAAAAAATGGGCACAAAATTATCACAACCCACACTTTTCTAGTGATTTTACAACCATCAACACATGCAAAAAACTCAAAATAACCTCCAACCACCTTCACAGAAATTCCACAGCTAATGAATGCACTTGCACCTTCATAGAAGCTTGCCCTCCTAACTCATAGCTATCTTGAACAACAAGATAAACCCAAAGAATGACACCCACAAATGTGTTACAAAAAATTGAACATAAATTCAAATTGTTTTCTGAGGACTTTAAAGACAAATGTTACGTACACCATCACCACTACACTCAAACCATGCAAAAATTAATGTTGCTTCCATTTCGCTAGCCTTCTCTATCGTCATGCCAATTTTTTTTTAAAAATCAAAAAACAATCTGCCACCTTTTCCACAGTGCCAAAGACCTCAAAAACTGGGAAGGCTGACGAAAATTCCAAAAAAATTTCACCAAAATGGGAAAACAACCCACCACCTTTTCCTGGGCACCGGAAAAGTCTTAAATTGAGAAGGTTGATGAAAATTCTGAGCAAATTTCACACAAATAGCCTATCAACTAAAAATATTTTATTTAGTAATATTAATTAAGATAAATTTCATTAAATTTTTAAATAATAATAAGTCAGGATATCAAAGATTGTGACATAAACTCACGTATACAAAATAATGGAAATCAAATTAAAAAAAACTAACAGTCGCATGCAACGATTAGTCGATAGGGGTCCACCGCAAATGGCTATTCAATGAGAAGCAAGGAAGAAACTTTTTCTTGTAATGCAATGTGAAATATAAATACTGAGAAATATTTGCAATTTTTTGAATGATTCAAAAAGGGAAATCATGTTAATAAGCCAATATGGAATAAGGCAAGGTTAGTTTATAGTAGGAGGTGAATCTTTTGACTTTGGATTTTAGTGAGAATAAGATTCATGGAGTACATTTTAATGAACAAAGATGTTGGAAAATAAATTTATATTTTTTTATGGATAATTAGATGGGTAGATCAATTAAAGCAAAGCTATGTGTGCATTAAAAGATATGAATTTGACTCACGTAACTTGAAGATGTTATAAAGCACTTAAATTTGCTAAAGAAATTATTTCATATGTCTACATTTAATTAGAGAATTGTAAAACATTTTAAACCCCATGTTATGGTCCACTTATTTGTTCTTATCTCACAGCCAATGCATGGGAGATTAAGAACCATTTGCATAAAACGGAAAATTGATCTTTGCATTTCCACATCAATTATTTTTAGTTGGAAATTGATTATGAAAATGTAAAATAAAATTATAGGTTGTGTTCCTTATTTGCAATGTATCCATTAATTGCAATCTCAAGCAATTAATCGTAATAACTTTTTCTTTCTTTTTTTTTTTTTTTTTTTTTTTAGGCTGAATCGGGTAGCCACGACCCCTATAAGCTGCGGTCGCCTGAAAAATAAAATTTTAACGTGTCCCTGCGGTATTTGGCGCGTTTCTGCAGCCCTCACGTCTGACGGAGACGGGGAGACTAGAACTTCGTGACCCGTGAGCCTTAGCGGAGTGCCAATAGCAGAGCTAGGGCCCCATGTAATAACTTTTTTCTTATTAATATGGAATATTTAATAATTTTAATTACAATAATTTTTTTAAAATGTTTTTAATTAATAATATTAGGAGAATAGTTTTTTAATATAATTTTTCTTAATAAATTACATTTGGAAAATTAAATAGAATTTAAATTTTTAAATAATTATTTATGTTAATAATAATAATTTCTCTCCAAAATTTAAGGTATGATATAATTTTATATGTATTTTAGGTTAATAGTTGTTAGGCCTAGATGCACATCTATATTTGGCATTTTTGTCTAGGTTAATCAATCAATTGATTGATTATTATTTAATTATCTTAAGATAAGGAAATTAATGGGAGATTAAAAACCATTTGCATAAAACAAGAAATTGATCTTTGATGTTTTTTTTCTAGGTTAAGGTTATGTGCAAGATCATGATGGGCCAAAAAATGGCAATATGATGGGTAGGTGGCTGACGAATTTTTTTAACTCAAAATTGATGAAATGAAAAAGGATTTTTAAAGGAGATTCTTAGCTTTCGACCAATATAAATTATTCTTTACTTTGGATTTAATAATTAATTATTATTCATTTTCTATTCAAATTATGACTAAAGTCCTCATTGATAGGCTAATTGAAAAACATATATAGCTTTCAAACGGTATCACATTTTTTGAATCCAAAACATGTGTCACATTCTATGCTTCACATAATATAGGATTAAAAAAAGAAAAAATGAATTTCATGAAGTTCTAAATTAAAGATGATCAGGGCTATGAAGTTTTAATATTTTTAAAGTTGTAATAAATTCATAATTAATTAACTACCTGGAAAAATTATAAAAATATGCATCACATCTGGAAATGAGTCCTTTCTAGTTATATCTAAAATCTTATAAGAAAATTATTATCATTTTTATTAATGGTTAGGAATGGTCCAATTTAAACACCTACCAATACCTAAAAAGTCTATAAGTACTATTCATTAAATTTCAAATTTTCATAAATAGATTATTTAAAAGAAACCAAACTTGTGGTTTAGAAACTACATTCAATTTTCTATAGATTCTATTCTTACATATTTTTGAAATAATATAGATAACTTATTCAATTTTTTACGTCAAGTTGCCTAACTCTGTTTTTTCTAATTTTTTTGCCACTTAAGGACCTAGTTTTTCCATGATGATCCTGCACATACCCTTAATCAATCAATTAACTGATTATTATTTAATTATCTTAAGACAAGGAAATGCATGGGAGATTAAGAACCATTTGTATAGAATAGAATATTGATCTTTGCATTTCCGCATCAATATTTTTTAGTTGGAAATTGATTATGAAAATGTGAAATAAAACTATAGGTCATGTTCATTATTTTCAATGTATCCATTAATTTCAATCTCAAGCAATTAAACATCAATAATTTTTTTCTTATTAATATGGAATATTTAATAATTTTAATAATAATAATCTTTTAAAAATGATTTTAATTAATAATCTTAGGAGAATGATTTTTTAATAAAAATTTTCTTAATAAATTACATTTGGAAAATTAAATAGAATTTAAATTTTTAAATAATTAGTTTTGTTACTAATAATAATTTCTCCCTAAAATTTTAGTTTAATAGTTGTTAGGCCTAGATGCACATCTATATTTGACATTTTTGTCTAGGTTAATCAATTAATTGATTGATTATTATTTAATTATCTTAAGATAGATATGGATATTAATACGTGGAAAACTTGAAGTTGTGGATTAAATAATATTTATAAAAAGTATGCAACATTAAAGAATTCTCATTTTTTAATGAGTTATTAGTGATCCCTTTAATTAGTAATATGGAATAAAAAGAATTTTTTTAAAAACGTTAGTCCATAAGTTTAGGTATGACATATTTGTTGCAATGCTTTTGTGGTACTAGATTATTTATTACTTTCATGTTATTTATTGTGATTATTTCTTATTTGAATATTAGTTATGATGGTCATCACTAATGATTTTTTTAAAAACAAGAAAGATCTTTAATATATCAATACTTTTTATAAGTAGTGTTTAGTCCATAATTTTGTAAATAAAATAATTATTATCCATGCAATGTATGGGTGAGTAGTAGTAAAGTAAAATGGCCACAAGTAGAAAGGATTCAAAATTAGTCCATTACAAGGAAATTGAAAATAAAAAATATTATATATTATCATTGATTGATTCTAGTAAAAAGATCTATAATTGGTGTATGAACAAAATTAGGACTTAGATATAACAAAATAGTAAATGGATGATCAAATAGAATAACAACTTGAATTGTTATCCTAATAAAAGAAAAAATGTAAACGCATTTATTTAGGAAGAAAGTGAAAATATTATATTGTTAAATTTTATACCATTTGATAAGCAAAAAAAAAGGATTATATAGGGGGAAATAGCACTTATAGAGTAAATATGTGCATAGTCCAATCAAATACTAACTTACACCATGTTTGATCAAAAATAAATAAACAAACCTCATGAAAAGAAGAATGTGATGACACGACACACATATTTTTCATTTTTAGAATAATTGAATTAAAAAGTATGCCTTGTTTTGTGAGAAAAAAATGATTTATTTGACTTCAAAAAAGATATTCTACTCAACCCATTGGAATTAAAAAGAAAGAATTAAAAGTAAGTATATGTGCAAAATCAATAAAGACAATGTGAAAATAAGAATAATTAATGGTATTTACAATTGGTTCACCGAATCTATTTATTGATATGCTAGCATTATATACTTGGGAGTGATGAACATATTTTTTGGAGCACCCATGCTGAAGTAGACATATACACAACATGCAGTCAACATAATCGCCATGTGGAAAATACGACACATGCACACCAAAGCACTCTTGGCCTATAGAGCATACAGTCAGAAATGTTATAAAATCCATGGCAAACAACATAACTTATAATTTCTTGGAAAATGTCATGAATTTTAAAGTCATGACAAATGCCATGAATTTTCTAACATTTCTCTACATTCTCTATAGGTCAAAATAGCTACTTTTGTTTCTTCATCCCCATGATTTTAAATGAAAAAAGTGCTTCACAAATATTTATCCAATGAATTCCATATACCATGACTACAATTATGCAAATTTCCACCTTCAAAAGCAACATGCTCATAATCAAAGAATAGTTTCATATTTATGAATTACATAGCATGCCATTCACTATGCTCATTTGTCTATCTAGAAATCTAGATTCCTAGGAGAATTACATTACATTGCAAAGAAAGTGAGAGAAATAATTAATAATATTTGCAATTGGTTCACCAAATATATTTATTGATAATGGGAAAGTTCTATACTTACATGTATTGTTGGTGTTGTTCAACAAGAGTGAGCAACTTTAGATCAACTTGTTTGACCATGAAAGAATTTGAAATAGATAATTTACAATACACTGATTTTCTTGAATGTCTATTGTATCTTTGTAACATTATAAAGGAAAAAATATAGATATAAAATGAAAAAGGTTAGCATTATTTGTTATAAATAGAAAGAAATAAAATAGAATATTTTGAATACATGGGATCTTGGTAAAGAATTGTGTATAAGTAATGTATTGAAGAATTTGAAAAGAGAGATATGGAAATAATGGAAAATACAATGGATAGAATAGAGTATGTTTTTGGTAGAAAAGTGGATGTGATAATTTGTGTGTCCATGTATATAAGAAGCAACAAATATATGACGATGGAAGCCAAAAGCACTAAACCCACACTCATTCTCCTCCCTACCATATTGGCATCATGAAGCCTCACAAACTCTAGCCAAACCCCCAAGCAAGAAAGGAAAGAAAGGTCCATGGAAAATCTCAAGGACTCTTATCATATATCACACATTAACAAAAATAGAGAAATTAGAAAACAACTATTAGAAAAAAATTTAAGAATCATAGGTAAGTGATAGATGGTAAAAAACCCACATTAAACAGATTGATACAAGACAAGCAATGTACCTAATAGTTGGCTTGTTTTTTTAAGGTTTGAGCTACATTATCTAGTACTAAATATTATAGACAAATAGAGAAATTGTAAAAGAGTTATTAGTAAAAAAACACAATAACTTTAAAAAATGCAAAATAAAAGAGGAAAACTATGATAAGGAGCAGATTGCTATGGAAAACTAGGAGAAATGAGCAGTGCGATACATATTAAAACAAGCAAGTTGTGTAATAGTTGGCTTGTAAATTGAAGATTCAAGATACATTATTTGGTACTAAATATTATAAGAAAAAAAGGGAATTGTAAAAGAGCTATTAGGAAAATAGTTAAGAAATCAATATAGACAATGTGAAACTAAAAATAATAAATAATATTTACAATTGGTTCTTTGAATCTATTTATTGAAAATGAAAAAGTTTTGTACTTACATGTACTATTGTTGGTGTTTAACAAGGGTGAGCAGCATTGGATCAAGTTGTTGGAGCATGAAAGAATTTGAAATAGAGAATTTACAACACACTAATTTTCTTAAATATATATTGTATCTGTGTAGCATTATAAAGTAAATAATATAGATATAGAGTAAAAGAGGTTAGCCTTATTTGTTGTAAATAGAAAGAGATAAAATGGAAGATTTTGAATACATGGAATCTTGGCAAAGAGTTGTGTATAAGCAATCTATTAAGGAATTTGAAAAGAGAGTTAAGGAAAAAATGACAAATGCAATGGATAAAATAGAGTTTTTTTTTGGCAGAGAAGTACATATCAAAAAATAATGTCCATGTATATAAGCAGCAAAAAATAGATGATGGTGGAAGTCAAAAAGAAATAAACCCATGCTCATTCTCATCCCTACCATATTTGCATCATGAAGCCTCATAGGCTCTAGCCAAACCCCCAAGAGAAAAAGGCAGGTAAGGTCCAACGAAGATTCAATGGATTTTTATCATATACCAGACAATAACAAAGTTGGCATCAAATAGGCATTCTCAAACAAGATCTCTAATATTGTAGTCTTTTTTTTGCTGTGACAACTTGAAAACAAATAATGGAGCTCAAATTTAGAATATATGTATGTATATATGTATACATATATGTATATATATATATATATGTATATGTATGTATGTATATATATGTAATATATATATATATATATATATATATATATATATATATGTAAGGAAAGTATACTTCAAAATGTGTGAGAAAATATATTGATTAGGTTGCATTGTTGAAAGAGCCATTGTAGTGTTAGTTTGATAGCAGATTATTGTAAAAATTGCCCCCCCCGCCTCTATTTCAAGTTCCCCATAGTAGACTGTTCATTATCATAGATTTCTTAAAAATCATAGGTAAATGATAGATGATAAAAAACCCACCTTAAACATATTCATACAAGAGAATCAGTGTATGTAAGAGTTGAATTTTCAATTGAAAATTTGAACTACATTCTTTGGCAGTAAACCCACATTAAACAAAACTTGTAAAGGCAATGGGTAGCAATAATCTGTACAAAATGGCTATAATGACAGAGTTAATTGGGAATTTGAGCTACATTAATTGGTACTAAATATTATAGAAAAATAGAGGAGACTTTCCTGGGGTTTTTAATGATGATGTGGAGCTTACCTCTTGAACAAAGTATGTTGGTAAATATGCCTCATGGTTAATAATAATTGGAAAAAAATAATGAATTTAGAATTGACAAGCCAATTATTACATAGATTTCTTGTCTTATATCAATATGCTTCATGATATTCTTTTTCCCTCATCTATTTGAAGGTCCCTATAACAAATTATTATATTTTTCTTGTAAGAAGGATTGTTTTCAATTTTTAAAATTCTAAATTTTTTGCCATGGTTATTTTGTTTGGATGGAACATGTTGTATGTCTTGTATCAATATCTTTCATGATATTATTTTTTTCTCATCTATTTGAAGTTCACAATAATAGACTGTTCTTCATGATATTGTTTTTTTAGTTCCCCATAAAAAACTATTCATTATCATAGTTTTCCTCTTCTATGCTCCCTATTTTAAAGTTGATTTTCAATCACATATTGTTTTCTTTTGGTTCTTAAGTATTTTCCTAATAGTTCTTTTACAATTTACCTATTTTTCTATAGTGTTTAGTGCCAAATAGTGTAGCTTGAATTTAGAATTGAGAAGTCAACTCTTAGGTAGATTGTTCATCTTGTATTAATATGTTTCTAGTGCTATACACATGTATTACAATAAAAGCTCTGTATAAGAAACTTTTCCATACCCGTAGTTTACACCATATATTCTCTATATGTCAAATTTCTATTTGAAATGGGTTTTTGATCACCTATCATTTGAGAAAATTGTAAAATAGCTATTAGGAAAACACTTAAGGATCATAGCCAAATGACAGATGATCGAAAACCCACATTGAATAGAAATTTAAGAGAGGTAGAAAAACATACATAGACAAAAAAAATTGAAAATAGGACAAAGGTTTGCGTCCATCTATCATTTACGTGTGATAATTATAAAAGAGTTTTTAGGAAAATAGACGAGAGTCATAGGTAAATGACAGATAATAGGAAAACATCCAAAAGACCAAAGAAATTAAACGTAGGCCAAAGGTTTCCGTCCACGTGACATTTACACATGTTTGTTAAATGTTATTCCAATACCTCTTATAATTGTTACATAGGTTGCTTGCCTTGTAGCAATATGTTCCATTGTACAACAATGACATGATGCATTAACCCTCACGTGAGCAAACACTTACCATGTTGTTTCACACACTGAGACAACCAGGTCAACCACCGCCAGTCCTTCTTTGCAATTTCACTTTTTGTGTATGATATTTAGTAATAAATAAGTGTTATTCCAACACCTCTTATATAATTAGTCTATCTTTCTTCAATATATATATACGTATATGTATCCGTCTATTTTTTGAAGCATCAATTTTCACATACAGTTGACATTGTATGTATATATATATGTGTGTGTGTGCATATATTTGTGTGTGTGTATACACATAGACATGCACTGTTGATGGTGTTTAAAAAGGGTGAGCTTTATTGGATCGAGTTGTTGGACCATGAAATAATTTCAAATAGATAGTTTACAATACACTAATAAAAGAGAACTCTTTTTGTGCATTTAATTAAGAATTGTGTGCTAAATATTTTTTTTGCTTGGCATGATAGTGGTGTTGGCTTGATAGTAGACTACTATAAAAATCATTCGTTCCACCTCTATTTTATAGTAGATTGGAGGGTTTTACAACTGTTGTGCTCTAGAATTTGTGAGTTGTATAGATATAGAAATATATATATGTATGTATGTATGTATGTATGTATGTAT